>BMAO01007874.1:0-17187 GCA_019973975.1 Trichonephila clavata
ACAAAAGCAATATTTTTTTATTCACTTAGAATATAAATTCACCAAAGAGTATAATATCCCTTTAGATATATTTATAGATATCCTTTTTATGTTCATTTACAGATTCATTTTTATTTGTTCTGAAATAAAAAAAAAGACATTTAATATTCCAATATACATTTCTCTTGAGCACATTTCTTTTGTGACTTCTATATATCGTTTATATAGAAGTCATAAAATATATAATAAACTTTCCAAAAATGGTTTTTATGTTTATGTAGGTACTATGTTTTTATGTATTTATGTTAACGATTTACCCACCATACTTTAACAAAACAGCTGTGAAATCTTTCAAAAATCATTTTGTTTTAATTTTAATACTTGTAAAAATGTGATTAGTGTCTAGTATGAGAACATTTGCCACCAATTTATTTCACCCATGTCTCATGAAAACCTATACAAATATCTCAATGCTTGAGAAGTGTAGTTTAACCTTAAATTAAAAATAAATTCTTAATTATGTAGAAAAAACTTATTATTCGAAGTTTCCGAAGTACAGAGAAATATCGTTCATACTTCAATTTTGGAACTAACAAAAGAATTGTAGACTGACGAAAAAATGGATTTTGTTGCAAAAACTGTATTATATATGAAATATTTAAAAAATGAACTTCAAGATTAAAAATACTTGCCTTTACTCTTCACAGGATTTGCTTTTTAGAAAAAATTACAGAATTTAAAATAACATCCTGTTTTTATCAATATATTGTTGAGTTGTGATTAATGTATAGTTTACGCTGATGAAAATATATTTAACAAGAAATTGTTTGAAATTCTTTTGACAGTTGAAGTTCCATGCACGCACGCATACATTTCTTCAATGTTACAATGTCTCAAGTACAGATTCGATCACACAAAACAAGTAATAATAATAATAATAATTTTATTGCAATTGTTCCTGAGTTAAAGACGCATTTATTAAAATGTTCAAAAAAAGAGTATGAAATTTGCAAACAAAAGAACATACAAAATCAGTTATTTAACCCCAAGAACAATTTAAACATTAGTTCCACAGTTTCGGTTAGACTTTAACACACGCAAGCCATTAGTTTTCTTGAAGGTACATTCTAAGGTTTCTTCTTACAACGTCTCTATAGTGAATAAGTGAACGCTAAATTTAACGAACAGTTTATCAAAAGATACTTTTAGTGATTAATAGAGTCGCAGTTCATAGTGAGAAAAGTTACTCTAGAGCCTACTTGAACCTCGAAACAAGAAAAAATTCCATTAGATACCGTCCCTAGGTTAACGACAGATGGGAGTGGTCACATGACATGCTGACCACCATTAGTATTTCGGATGTCCCTCCTTAGATTCGTACTACACGACCAGAAAGGGTAAAGAAGGAGGTGGAGAGAGAAAAAAAGGTAGGAGCCCTCTTCCTCGAAATCGAAGATCGGAAATTCATTCCTCCATCGGAACATGGACATGACTATGCTCTTAGCTAATATAGCTCACTCAAGTGGGACGAATATATTTTTAGTGAAGGAGGCCGGGATACTATTTATCCGATAATGTGATACATGGATTAGGAGATTTGACGGGAAATCCCGTGTCACGTCATTAGATGCTGGAAGTTATTTTCAGAGTTCAAACGTAAAAGAAATAGCCTGTTCAAAATAAAAATAAAAAAATTGCTTTTATCTGAATGGTTGACCTTAAAGTAAAGTAATTTATGATCATCAGTAGCGAAAGCAAATTTTGTTCTTTTTTTCCTTCACCTTTTGTTATCTGATTTAGATACATTGTATTTTTGAATGACTGAAACTCAGGAAGTATTTTAGGTTTTTGGATTTCTGACTGAGGGTTGGTTATAAATTGAATTGTATTTATTTCGTAAGATATCATGCATTTATTATTAACGCTGTCATTACTTCATGATAAATCTTGTAACAGAGCTTAAGCGTGCAATGTAGAATTAAATTTTGAGGTTTTAAAGGATGTACAATAATGGTAGAAAAATATTGCAAAAGTGTACATTGTATAATTTTTAATTTATAAATCTTAGCATTGTATTTACTTGGTAAAATAAAAAACTTTACTGCAGTTACATATTTTTTATTTAAAAAAATCCAGTTAAGAATTAAGAGACCTACCCAATGTATCGTTCCGTAATGAAAATATCAATCGTTCATATGATTACAATTCTTTTTGCATTAATTATTTAAAAAGGACATAAGTTATAGTTAAATTTATTGCCTTTAAGATATATAATAACAAAAAACGATTATTTTACATAAAATAATTAAAGTCTTGTTTAATATCATTAAAAATACACTACATACGATCTTCTTTTAAGATATAAGATATTCACTACAAGGCCTTAAAATTTTTTAAAGTTTTAAGCTCTTGAATGTTTTTGAAAATTTATATTTACAAGATCTATTTAATTGAGAATTCATTTATTTTAAACATATTATATATAAATTACATAAATGCATGACAAAATATAATAAAAGGCAGATGTTTATTACACCTCATAGTTTGCTCATAGAGTTTGTTTCAAAATTATTAACAAATCGTTCTATAGTAATTTTTGTATTACTTGCTTGTAGTTAACGATAAATTATTCAGATTAAAAGCAATAATTATTGAAATATAGTTACGTTGAACGGGGATTCGAAGATTTTATGCAAATCAGTCGCAAAGAACAAGACAATTCTACAAGAGCGAGGTACATTTATTGTCGGAAAAACCCCTTGAAATACAGGATTCAATAGCAATATTCTCAGAATAAATCTCAGAAAGTCTTCACACCTTCAAAAGCGCTCAGACACAACTATCAGTGTCTAAAATACAAGTACATGAAAGATTATTCAGAAGCACCACTCGCCTTACTCAGCAGCCGAGCTAATCGCTATCAACTCTTCACGTCAAGGAAACACAGCTAACGCTAGTCAAAACAATACTAAATCAATTTCGCGCGATTAGCATCTCTCTACTTATATGCCTGGCGGATCCTTCGAGAAAGATCCGTTTGTACCATAGGTCTTGAAATTAATGGAGAAATCCACTAATTTCCAGAAGAATCCTAAGGGTCCCGAACTCACCAAATTCGTCACCAAGTTGCTAAAAATAATGCCAATTTCGCCAACTTTCCATTGAATCACCATTAAAAAGTAAGGAATGGCGGTGCTTGCCAATATTACAATATTAACATAAAATAAAGAAACAAGAGTAATATAAATGCATTAAACATTCAAATACAAATTATTCACACTATTTAACACAAAATTTGTAAAAATATTTTAATACTGAACAATATGTAAAGGAAAAAAACCATGTTACTATATGATATTGGCCACCTTACATGTGTGAACTAATAATGTGTAAAATGAAATATGTAATGTGTAAGATCCATAGTAGTCTAATTGGCACAGTGCATGGAATCGTAACCAATGAATATTTCGAAAAATCTTTATATAGCGGAGATGCTACTACATATAAAATTTGTCTGAATGTTTTCGAACTAGTGAGATGAGAATGCACGGAGTGAATTATCTGCTCCGGAGTGTTATCTGATAGCGATTGTAAATTACTAAACTATTTTGGAGGCTTGACGGAGAAATAAATACCATAAAACACGTTCAAAGAATAGACCATTTAAGTATTTGATATGATGTTCCGTCATACATTTAAGATTGTGGGAAATATCCAGAAAAATAAACTATATAAGTACTAGTTTTTAAGTATTAAAACACTTTACCCTATGCCCTTAAATATAAAGTCCCAAGTTTGAAGTCTGTAATTCGCTGTAAATACGAAAGTTAAGCTCGTTTTTTTAATAAAGGTTCAATTGTTCTGAATCGGAAATAAAATAGCGAAATACATGAAATTTCATATCAAATGTCAAATTTTTTACATATCCAGAAATTAGGTGAAAAATAATTCAAATCACGGAATCTTATAAAGTTACAAAATAATCACACCGAAGTGTGTGAAAGAAATTTTTTCCACATAAAATATGTTGCTTTTGTAAAGATGTATTAAAGAGAAAAGAGTCGGTTTACTATCCTCAATTAAAACAAAAAGGGATTATATATAGTAATTTTCAAGATGCTTGCTCTAAGAGACATCGAAAAGTTAAATAACATGGAAAAGTAAAGCTTTATTATAACATTGTACATAAGGGTGATAAATCAGTTGATGCATTAAAGAACACTAGAATTTTACACAAACACAAAAAAAATAATAATAAATATTTGCATATAAGAGTACATTCAGTCGTGATTGGCCTGAACCAAAGAAAATTTTCATGCTACTATCTACAGTCGCAGTGTCTTCAAGATACGCTTTGGAAAACTGAAAATGTACAATCCTTACCAAACCTTTGGATATCTGTACATTTAGTAGAGAAAAAATTATCTCCCCCTTTATATGTAGGAAATAAAATTTCTTATATGCAAATAATTAATCTTATTTGCCAATAAATACAAACAACAACTTTCAGTTTATTAATTCAAAAACCAAAAGAATTCACTTAAACATTTCATTTAAATTCTGATTTTGAAAAAATTTAGTAACAGTCATCAAGAAGATATAATAAAATTGGATATTGAGATATTAGATATAGGAAGTAGATATTTAGTTATCAATAAGATATAAAAAAAAATAATTCAATAGTAAAAATAAATCAAAATTGTTATACAACTTGCTTTATAAAAAAAAGTTTAATTATAATTTAACTAGCAAGTACGTGTCATAATATATTTTTGATGTTCCTAGATAGAAATATATATATATATATATATATGACATTGTGATAAAATGCAGCGTATGTGGCGGTTCTGCAGTGCTGCCGTCGCGAGAGAAGGTCTCTAGAAGGGCAGATGAGATAACGAGGCTCCGAACGAAGAAGTGAAGAATTAAGAGAGAAGACATGCGAAGTGAAGCTAGTGATCGCATAAAGCAAGCGGGTATTCTGACTTTTCTCGACTTCGAGTGAGGTGGTTGTGTAAGCAACTCGAAAATCCAAACTGTGTCCGCAACCATGCAGAAATAAATTCTTTAAACTCTTAATTTTGAATTTCGTAAATATCTTAGTGTGTGTGCTAATTTTAAATTGTAAGTAAATTAACTTGGCAAAATCAAGAATTGTTATTTCAACATAATACGTGATATCCCAAAATGTATAATGCAAATTCTTTTTTGTAAATTAAAAGTATACTTTATATTTACGTGTTCAAATAAAAACCAGATCAAATACAATTTGTTTAATATTTTTGTAAATTCTCTAACAACATCCAGTTTTGAGTAATTAATAAACATATTTAAAAACTAAAACAAATTAGTTTTTGTGATTTTTAAATTTGGAACACAAGCAGTTAAATCTCTAAATTATGATTGTTCTAGAGATCGAATATGATTCTTTTAATATATTTGTCTGTTTTTTTATATATTTCTGAAGTAAAAAATAATGTTAATTATATTATGAAGCATTAATTATTAAAGTATTCGTCAGAAGTAATTTATCTCAAGAAATATCAAAGTGAAACTAAACCAATTTAAATACATGGCAGATAAAAAAATATGACAAATGCAATAATTAGGTTTTTATTATTTTAAATTATGGAGACGAAATATCATGGATAGTTTAAGCTAATGAAAACTGATGTGATAATTAAAGTTCCGAACAAAAAGTTCAGAAAAATACTTTTAATTAAATCTTAAATAATTAATGAAATATCGGGTTTTATCCAATCAATATACTTGAAAGCTTAAAAAGAATTAAAATTTTGGATTCAAACTTAAATCTTTCAAATTATATAACAAAATAAAAACTAATGAGCAATTTTCGGAATAAGAACGAATTCGAAGAATTGAAAACATTCAAAATTTATTTATACGGAAAATAACTAATGCAATTTTGCTTTTTCTGTAAGACTTTTATCACATTCTATACAAGAACAAGCTGCTGATCATTACAGAAAAACGGTTATAGGCAAATAAACAAACAAAAAATCCCTACCAATGCTGCATATTTAAATTTAAGTACTTTCTAGAGAAAACGAAAACGAAATTAAGAGCAAATGAAAAATGAAAAAGTCAACATTCTATATTAAAAATGGCTTTGATGCAAAAAAGATTGAAATTTAAATTAAAAATCGAACCAAGTTCGAAGCAGATGGCGCTTGAACTGCACCACAAAGAATGGAATAAAGGCTTTTGCTCCGTTTTGTTCTTGGTGTCTGTCTTCAATTCCCTATATTACATCTTTCTACCACAGGTGCCGATGGATAGTGTCAAGTGTCAAAAAAGAATGGTGGAAGAAAAAGAAACCGAGCTTTGACTTTTTTTTATCCACTCCTCGTTCGTCTTTGATGCTGAGGAAGCTTCTGACACTTAGAAGAGCCAGTTTTAAGATGATAAATTTCGAGAAGTTTCTTATCTCTTTTCTTTGCCTTTATCGATGATGAAAATATAGGGTGGTGACGTCACGTGATAAATTATATATACCTAAGTATCTGTCACTTTTCAGAAAATGTAGGACATAAGAAAAGTGATTACAGTAATCGTGTCGATAATGCGGAATTGTTCCTTCAAAAGGGAAACATTGGGTGTTACATTTCGAGTTGTAATAATATTTTCTCTTTTATCTTTGGTACAATAAAATATAATACAATTATTAGTTACAAATTAATAGAAGAAATTTACAGATTTCAACAGAAATTCAATGAATTTACTTTGGAAGTAAACAATTTCTTAGAAAACTAATTGATATCAATCACATGAACAAATTTTAGTATCACATATCTTA
Organism: Trichonephila clavata; assembly: GCA_019973975.1. Taxonomy (NCBI): domain Eukaryota; kingdom Metazoa; phylum Arthropoda; class Arachnida; order Araneae; family Nephilidae; genus Trichonephila; species Trichonephila clavata. The sequence continues at coordinate 6,797 of BMAO01007874.1, forward strand.
TTAATTAATAGTGTAAACTTCCTCTGTATTCTAACATAAAAATAATAATTCATTAGGAAAAATGTTATATAAACAATTTAAATAGCAAGTTTTTCTAGTTTTTTGATTCAGTTGAATTTAGAAGATACTAAGTATTTTCAATTTTGTAATTAGAGCTTTACGTATTAGTTTCAGATTAGCAAATTTATTTATGGCTGCATTTCTAGTCTTAACAAACTAAATCAATTAAATTTTTGATTCATTGATTGATTTTAAGATAAAATAGGAAATTTGGCTATGTCCACTAAAGGCAAAAAATAGAACAAGTACAGAAATTGCTAATAAGTATTAGTAAGCTAATAATCAAAAAGGGGGAAATTTTATTTTATTTTAGTGTTTCCTATACACAAAACTTTTAAATTATTTTGAGTCAACTGAAACAATTAAATTTTTTTTCCAAATACTTCAAATCATCATCATTTACCAAATCAAACTTTAAGGTATTAAATAATGTACGACAGAAGTAAAATAATTTCGCATGATTTAATAGCAAATTCTTAAAATTTAGAGCAATCAAAAAATATTCATCTATTTTAATTAATAGAAATAGAAAAACGTATTGGAAAGTCACAGGCGAAGTATTTAAGCTGTTTGCTACTATATATATAGTTTAGGTTATTCAATTCAGTTTAGGGAATGACATGCATGACTCAATGGGATATAATGGCATAAATATTTTATATGTCTTACTGAAGTTTTAGTCTAATTATATTGTTTAATGCAATAACTCCAAATAAACGACCAAGATGATACAGGTCAATTCTATCAAAATGAAATCTGTCTTAGCTCCCACGTATGCGACAGATTTGAAAACCCAGATGGTTGTTAAATATTTGGTAAACAATAATTCTTTTTTTGAAGTACATAATCAATAATAAGTGTAGTAACTGGCCACCGTTGGCGGTAGATTTTTTTAGAGTTTGGCGTTGTTCACCGCACTTGCGGGGGAGGTTGATATTTTGTAGAAGAGAATGCTGTTGTCCTTGGAACGGGACAAACACAGAAAAGAGAGTCCCTTGGTTTTTTGGAGCGCGAAGGCGCTGGACGGAGTTTTGTATAAAGGAAAGGGAATTCCTTTGTGTTTTTCAGCCGGACGGACTTGGTTTGGTTCTATTGAGAAAAGAAATAATTCTGTTGGCTGAAGTATTGAAGAACAAAATTATCTTAATGTGTATAATTTGACAAAAATATATCTCAATGTACTGTTTTTGTAGTTATTGTAAAATAATTAATTTGTTACATTTATAAGAAATAAGCCCTTTACAGTAATAAAATTTTTATTTATAAAGTTAGGATTAAACACATTATAATTCCTTTATAATTATAAAAAAAACTCATTGCCCTAAAGAAAAGAAATCACCAGATTTTAAGGTTATTATTGCTTTTAGTTACGATCATAGGCAGTGAGGAAAAACGTTAAAGCTAAAGGGTATAAATTAAGAATGACTGGTGGGAATTTTTTTCCATTACTTTGCTTATGGTTATCAGTTATTGGTAATAGCATTTTCTTAGCTTTAGTAAGATATTAAACTAAACATAAAACAAAATTTTAAAACAATAATGAAAAGAAATTAAATTGAAAATCATGCAAGGCGTCAGCAATGGCAGCGGTAGCCAAATGGTTGCGAACCCGTGAATGATATTTCTTCTGTTGAAACTTGGGCTCGAGCCCTACTCTCACTGATAACCCGCCATGTAGAGAAGTTGATGCACGTTAAGCCTACTTAGTTCTAGAGAACGGGGTGCCAGGTTAGATGTCATTTTTGTCACTTGAGCATGCTTCAGAATTGCAAAGTCCGTTGATAATAGCCTTCATGGTGTGACGCTATTAAACAATCATTGAATAGACGTCGAAAGAGAGTGCTATCAAAAATTTGTTTTCTTGAATTCTAAACCACGAATTCCTTATTACTAGTACTGTGACCGGTGTTCCTTCTGATGAAACTTGTGAGCTCGAATCCTACTGTCATTGATAACCCGTCATGTAAAGAAGTTGATGCACGTTCAGCCTTCTTAGTTCTCGAGAATGGGGTGCCAGGTTAGATATCATTTTTGTCACTTGAGCATGCTTCAGAATTGCAAGGTCCGTTGATAATAGCCTTCGAGATGTGATGCTATTAAACAATCAATGAATAGACGTCGAAAAATGAATAACATTAGAGAGCGCTATCAAAAATTTGTTTTCTTGAACTCTAAACCACGAATTTTTTATTACTAGTACTGTGACTGGTCGCCAAGTTGCCAAAATGGTCACCGAAAATGATGCCAACTTTGCTCTATCGCCAACATTTCGCTATGTGCCCATTGAATCTACATTTTAATGTAAAGAACTGCATTTCTAACGAATATTACAATTTTAGCATAAAATAAATACAACAGAAAGTAATTTTAACGTATTACACATCCAGATATAAATGTGGCGAAATTTGGGCTCGAATCCTACTGTCTCTGATAAACCGCCATATAAAGAAGCTGATGTACGTTAAGCCTATTTAATCCTCGTGTTAAAGAATGGAGTGTTAGGTCAGATGTTACTTTTGTCACTGGACTATGCTCATGAATTACATGGTCCGTTGACAACAGCCTTCGTGTTGTTTCGTTGTGTGACGCTAATAATAAACAATCAATCAATAAGCGTCGGAAAATGAATAACAACATAAGAGAGCGCTTCCAAAAATTTGTTTTCTTAAATTCTAAACCACGAATTCTTTATTACTGGGCACTTGGTGATTAAGTACTTACGAAGTCATTACATGCATAATTAATCACAGCTCTCGCACCCATTTAATGATCTTCTGATATGGTCAAATGTTTAAAAAAAATTAACTCTCTAAATTAGGAGCTTTTACGTAAGAATCAGTTAACAACTTTTTTTAAAAAAGAAAATGAGTTCTCCTTTGACTAAAATATTAATGGAAATTTTTCTCCCTGGAAGAAAATTTAGAAGGATTTTAATAATATGAAAGGACTCTGATTGTGATATAATTGACAGACAAAACTTCAGTAATAAATATTAATGATTTCAGAACTGCCAAAATAGCTTTTACTTAGATGAAATTTTGACAATATCTTAATAACAATCTGAAAAGTAAGAAAACTCTACATTCCCTGAATAAGCGTGAGAAAATATTTCACTTAATTTGAAGAAATAACAGTGGTTGCGATTACTAGAATAATTATAAAAGTAATCAGCAGGATAAGATTAAAATATCTCTGATAAATTTAAAAATGAGTAATGAAAACCTGAGAATGTGGAATGAATCCCTTTTAAGGATTTGTAAATGTTTTTAAATTTGCTTTAATTGAGTATATTTTGTTTTATCAATATTTGGAAACTTTCTTTTTAATGGATTGCATTTTTGGTCGCCAAGTCTTTGTAGACACGGGGGGAAAAATGGAATCACTACATGCTCTGAATAAGTGTGAGAAAATATTTCACTTAATTTGAAGAAACAACAGAGATTACGATTGCAAGAATAATTATAAAAATAATCAGCAGGATAAGATCGAAATATCTCTGATAAATTTAAGAGTGAGTTATGAAAACCAGAGAATAGAAGAAATCCATTATTAAGACTTGTAAACGTTTTCAAATTTGCTTTAATTGAGTAGATTTTGTTTTATCAATATTTCAAAAACTTCTTTCCAATTGCTTGCATTTTTGGCCACTAAGTCTTTGTAGACACTGAAAATCCTTAAATGTGGGAGTCATTTCGTTGATGGCACCCTCTAGTTGATGGCAACCCCCAATGCCAAACTTTTGATGCTTGAATTTATTTTGTTCAATTCAAGCTCTCGTTGGATGTTAAACATTGTCGTTATTTATTTTTTCAGAGAGTACCAGAGCCAAATTGATACTCAAAAGGGATCTTTTACATGCCACATAATCATATGACACGCGTGCCTCATCCAAGAAATCTATCGACTCCAGTCGGTTCTGAACCCGAACCTTATGAAGTAGATATACAACCTCTAAGCTACCGAATTGACTAATTTCAAAAAAATATTTAAACAAATTAAAAGGTTTTGAATGAAACTCAAGTTTTGTATATTATACTATAACAAACTAAAACTACAGATTTGTAAACTTAGTTGATTAAATAAGTAAAAATTAATTATTATCTAAACAACTGACAATTTTTTGCACCTATATAACTTTACTCTAAAATTTATAAGTAATTGCATGCTTTATATGTTTTTTTATGAAGTAAAGGGTTTCAGAAATTCTGAATTTGTGGGAAGGTCCATATTTCACACTTTAGAGAGATAAAAGGGATATTGGTGACAGGCCATCTAATTTTGAACTTTGGCCAAGTGACGACGATGACACCCGAGCTGGTACCCCTCTCCAAGCTACCACACTACGTCAGCAATACGATTTTGAGCCTCGACAAATTTAATGGGAATCAGCCCACGTACACAGTGGATCGGTCACCCATCTGGTATAGTGGTTAGTGCTGTGCTTTAGGGCCTGGGTTCAAATCGAGGAGAAGGCATGGATGTTTGTAAATGTATAGTGCCTTCGCGGCAGGGTACTCTAAAAAACCGTCGAACCGCAAGACCTCTCGTGAGGTTGGTGGAAGGGGAAGAGAGGTGGGAAGCCCCTTACCACACCCAGAGTGTTCTCCCTCAAAATTGGGGGTGGAACCAAGCCAAATCGTACTGTCACCTTCATGGTGCTCGAAGCTACGGCTAACGAGAGGCGTACAATATAGCCCGATGCCATGATGAATTTCGTGGGCCTCGATCTGACTACGTCAGACGGGTGGCATTAGCAGCAACAACAAAGTGGGTCTTCAGTGACACTATGGATCAAACTCATGACATGCTGGTTATAAGCTCGTTACCATAACCATTAGTTTACTACAGCCCCTGGATATATTGTGAAAGCTTTTCTTTTAAGGTCCATATTTAGAAACGCTTTCCTAAACAAAGTAAACAGCGTTTTTAGGCATCGAATATGTTAATAAAATTACATAAACTATGAAATGAATGCAGAAATTTGAATAGAAAGGCAAAGTTTAATTTTACTTATTGAAATAAATGATCAATGTTAGTAGTAATTATTTTGTAACAAACATGTTTCGATTATATAAGTATATACTAGTTACCATTGACACAAACTAGGTTTCAAAGAAAACTACCCCTTCCTTCTCGTTCCCGTTAAAATTAGGGGGGGGGGAGAGATTTCTCCCTCTATTTCTCGCACCCGAGATATTTCCTGGCTGGAATGTTCAAAAGTAATGACCTAAAAAGAAAAAATCTATATATTTCTTATGCCCTGAATCATGTTTACTTCTGACCAAATGGTAGTACCAGATTATTAGTACCGTGTTCAGAAATAGTTATTTTATTTTAAACACAGAATCAAACACATTAATATTAGCCATATGTTTTTCTAACTTGAGCTCAGTTACTTAGTTCCGCTCTTCATGAATACTAGTGGGTTGCGTTCCGTGATAATATATATATATTTATTAATATTGTGTACATTATGGAGTTAGTCAGAAAGTGAATCGGATTCTACTTTAAGTATAACTGAATCTGAGAGTGATTCTGAAATAACTGATTGTCTTAGAAGTTTGGTTAGTGAATCGGAGAGCAGTGATGATGGATCTGTGCTGTTACCTGTGATGTTGGCCTTTTTATCTCATGCTTTGAAATTTATCTCACAAGAAAAAATGACCAATGTGTGATCATAGCATAAGTGTACTAAAAAAAAAATTCTCCCTTATTATTATTGAAACAAATTATTTTTAATTTTTCTCTTTGTTGGAAAACCAACATTCAGTCAAAATAACCCTAAATGTTGACTTTTCTTAAAACATTAATTATTTTGTATATCAAGCTGAAACTCTACCCAAAATTTAAAAATAAATCCATATATTGAACATACAATTAGTTTTGTATAAAACTATTCAATCTAAACTACTCTACTAAACAATTTCTACTAAAACTATTGTGTTCTTGAATAAAAAAATAGGCCCTTTTATGACCGTTTTCTTCAAAATTATGCGACCGTTAAGGGGTTAAATGTTTTATTACTTACATTTCTTAATTGAAAAAATCTAACAACAATAAGTTTCACGAGGCTTTCACCCCTTTAAATTAATTATAAAATTTGAAATTAATTTTCGATTAATACTCCATACACCATCATTATAAATGCACAAATATGCCTGTAATTTAATAGAACAACAATACAGAAATTAACTAAAAGCGTGACTTAAATGTATTTGCTTAAATTACAACTATCTAAATCATTCAATTCTTGATAAATCTCTATTCTCCGGCATAACCATTCAATTTGATTTCCACTACATCCCTAAGAATCTTAAACTCAAAAGCGAATGTTCAATTCCAATTGTGCGAAATAGAATTTCAACCCAACTGCCCTACTTCTAATCCCCATCGCCCCCCAAATCAATAATCAAAATGCATTAATAGGGCGCGCAATGTTCGCGGATATGTCGTAATTACGCCGAACTTAATTCCCGAAATTATTTTAGCCTTTTGATAAAGATCGAAGCAATTTTCGTCGGTTCTCGCATTTAATCGGGGAAATTCGGACGTTTATCAGAGTCCTAAACCTAACAAAGACGGAACGAACCGAAATCTTCGAGGCTGTTAAATCCCGTTTGTCAATTGGAAGTGTCCACCGAGAGGGAGTAAAGCGATATATTTAATTTAAATCTCAAACGTGTCCAGTGAAGGGATAGCCACTCTGCAATTACGACTGGAGGGCTGGCGACAGATGGCCACAGATTCGAATCTTCGCCCTCCGCACCCCCTAAAAATCGTCTGTCGAATGAAAAGAGCATAAGGGAGGCAATGGGACCAGAGGGGTGGGGGAGGATTTATAACTGCATGCCCGGTTTAATCGGAATCGACTGAGAAACAAACTTTCGACGGGGCGAAAGGGACATTTGGTGGAACCACTGGACTGAAAACAATGTGGCAGGAATGTGTTTATGTTTCCTTTTCGGACAGCACTGGTGATATGATTTTTCAGAACTTTACTGACGGTTTGATGTGAAGGAAAAGTATACTTTGTATTATTCTTGGTAGGAATATGGAACAGAAAGGTTTTTGTTCTTTTTGGAATTTGTATGCTGGTTTTACTGCTTGAATGGAGAGGAAATAAAACCTCCTTAAATCACATTCTTCTTATGCCAGTGATATAAAATGTTGCTTTGAATTGTTTTGTTCGTGAAAGGTCGACCACAAGGAATGCGTAAAGATACAAAAGAACTATTAGATAGGAATAAAAATGTTTAAACGCTATGAAATGTATCAAGATTAGTATTTTTACGAATTGCAAAAGTATTGAAGATTCGATTTTTTTAAATAATGAAATATTGGCTCATCTATTTTAAGGTATCTCATAATGTTATGAACTATTTTTGGAGGGAAAAAAGAGAGTTACAAAATACATAAATGTAGATTATTATTATTTTTTTAAATACCTGATTAAAAATACCGTATAATAAGATTAAAAATGAACTGGCCCCAGAAATTTATAAAAGAATCATTGCTGCGAATAGATGTTTTTGAGCCTTGAAGAGATTTTAAATCCAGTTTCCTCAAATTAAGAACTAAATTGCTTCTTTACAAAAGTCTTACAAGATCCATCCTGACTTATGCATCAAAGACTTGGCCATTGACTTTTCATGATGAGGAAGCTTTGAGAATTTTCGAGAAAAAGATCTTACGCTGCATTCTTGGTGGGATCCAAGTGAATGGATCATGGAGATCTAACTTAAAACTCTACAAAATTTACAAACAACCTGATATTATAAAAATTTTCGAATTACAGAGACTTAAATGGGCTGGTCATCTGGCTAGAATGAATGAAGATCGTTGCTGCAAAAAAATATTTCTGGCAAAGTCCGTGGGAAATAGACCTCGGGGGCAGACCCCCGTTAACATGACTGTGTCGAAAACGACCTAAATATTTTAAAGGTCAGAAACTGAAAAAAGTTGCCAAAAGTAGAGATTCCTGGAGAAAACATCTGGAGAAAGCCAGGGCCCACCCAGGGCTGTCGAAAGAACATAGTTTTAATAATTTCATAAAAAATTAGATACGGCATTTTTAATCCAAATGCTGACCATTAGTTTACTAAAAAATATTAGATTAAAAAGATAAGCATTTTGTAATTAACATTGTATCTATGAATATAGGTTTTTTCCAATTAATGTCCGGGGCTACGTTTTTCATTGAAATTGAAGTATTTGCAGATAAAAAAAAAAGGTAGCACTGGAATCATCATTCAAATTTACTGTCATGTCAATTCAAAATTGGATATAAACTTAGATATAATGCAAATTTCTTGGGAAAATTTTACCGAGCCCATCATTTATTTATTAATTATTATTATTGAAGTCCAGTGGCCGAGCGGTAACTCGGGGATCAAATCGTCGGGATGGTCTAGATTGACTCAACTTTCCATCCCTTCAGTAGGTCGATAAATGAGTACCAAGCTGGCTTGGGAACTAAACACTGTGGATTTTCGCGTCGGACTGACCACCTGACTGGAACATCTGCTCATGCACCTCAGTCATGAATACTGAGATAGGTGCATTAGGTCTTAGCCTTCTATTGGCTTTTGCATCACTGAGTTTAGTTTTTTGTTATTATTGTCGTGTTCTACTGCAACACGAATGCTATTGACGCCGGATTACGTAACTGTGGACCTCTTTCAAGTAACTAATATGATACCTGAGCTGGCATTCTTTCTCCAAATTTATACATCACACCTACATGAAAACTTTTCTCCACGACAAATTTAACGATAGTCCTCTACACGGCATGTCTTCAATGTCACCAGACTTCGAAACTCACGATTTGCCAGTCATGAGTTCGTGACCATGATGACTCTGCTACTTTGTGTGTGGGAGGCCATCCAGTCTCTTGAAAAACCATGTAACAATTTATTAAGCAAAAAACTTAAGGGGGGGGGGGAATTGTAGTGAATAATGAAAACTATTATTATTAAAATATATATATATATATATTTATACTGTTTATATAATTTCAAATGTGTAAAATTTATTTTTCATTTACTATAAATACTTAAAATAAAAATATATTAAAAGTATTAAAAATAATTCAATCTAATCATCAAACAGATATTGTTACTTAAGTCTATATTTCAAGTTCAAAATGTTTAAATATCTTCACATAATTTTTTTAAATAAACTTTTATCTAAGTACTTATATTTCAGTACTAAATCAAATTTTTCACAAGCTTAGAAGAAAAGAATTTGTTTTTAGTTAAAATATTGAATTGTATTTATATTCTGATCTGACCGAAAATAGAAAGCGTTTCAAACATATTGAAATAAATATTTACTTATTTATTACATTATGCAAATAGATTTATTTTATTGACCTACAGTTTATTAGACAAAATGGTATTTGTGCACTCAATATTATTTAAAAGTTTGCTGAATATTTTATTATTATTTTTTTGTTGTTGTTAATTCACATATTTACATGTTTTAAAATATTTCGTTATATTTCCTTCCAAAAATATAGAGTAAGTACTTTGATCATTCAAATTAATTTTTCTTCAACACTATCAATTAAATATGAAGTACCCTGTGTGCGATAGTCTAAATTGCCTGAAAATACGTAACGAAATTTTTTTAGCGCGTTTTTCACGTAGTGGAACAAAAGCGCTATTAGGACGCAAATTTCGTCTTCGTCTTCGTTCCATATTTTGTCGTACCGTTTTCTCAGCCAATAAGCAACCAATTGACCTCGGGTTTTCGGCATTTGGTCGCATTTGTGCCCTAGATGAGCCGAATCATATTTAAATTTTCCCATAGTTTTCCCGAATTTTCCTACAAATTTTACTGAATTTCGCTAGTTTATAACAAAATTTTCTCAAATTTTTCCTAGTAAATTTATTGTTTGCAAAAAGTTTTTTTAAAAAAAATCTACCTGCATAGAGGAGTGGTACAGTACTACTTTCTGTTAGTAAGAAGTTCATTAGTTGAAATTATTGTAAAATACAACATGTGAAAAACGCGCTAAAATTACTTGGCCATGCCAATGATTGATATCTTGTTATTTCTTCACAGTTAGTCGCTTATTGCTGTTCATTATTTATTTTGTTTCTTTATTAGTCGTATATATCCAATTTTTTCCCACCTTTCTTTGGATGAAATTGTATTTTTATTATCAACTATATTTTATTTGAGTGTTAATTGATATGTTTGTACTTCATTTCTTTTAAAGTTTTTATTGATACGAATTTTGCGTAAAAGAATTATTTCATGTCGTATCATATGCTAATGCCAACGACTAAATATTTATCCTTTAAGCAACAGCAACATGTTTGTTTCGA
>BMAO01007875.1:0-39888 GCA_019973975.1 Trichonephila clavata
TAAATTATATCAAACTGAGCAGAAATAAAACTCATTTTGAATAAATAAATTATTTTTGCAGATAAATATTCTATTATTGTCAATGATGTCTAACTGTGTGTTTGTGAGGTATATGATAATAAGATATTTCTGAAATAATGTAAAGTAAAAAATGAATCTGCTGAAAAAAAATAATTTTCTCTTTTGAAATGTTTTTCAAAAATCCATAATTTCTTAAAATTTTGACAGTGATGATGATTTAGCACATAAAAATATAGCCATTTATAATGTTCTAATATTTTGACTATATCGAAATTATTCTTGAAGCATGTGGAACCACAATTATAGGAAGAAATTTTATGGATATTTTTCTAGTCTTATTATGCACAAATTATTTTAGAGCAAACACAAACAAAAATGTATGTTTATTAGTTATCCTACGTATTAAAATAGACAGTGGCAAATAATAGTATATGCCTATTTTCTGCTCTTTCTCTCATATTCTAAGAATATACTTTTCCATTTATATAATGGAAGTAAGGGCAATTTATATCTGTACAAAGAACAACATATACTTCTGAACGGTGGAGAAAGGTCTGCAGATGCCTATTATTTGCCCTCACGGTGCTAAATTATCTCAATGTTCCTTATGGCTGCTTTCTGCTTTTTGTATCCCATTACTTGGCTTCTGAGTCTATTTTGGGGGCATCCTACCTGTAGATTTCCCTTTAATAAGAGATTGATTCAGGCTTCCAGAAATATACGCATACACGAAAACATAGGCATGAATGATAGATGAATTACGATGAAAGGATATGCTCACAATCTTTATTGGAAGCTTTCAGCATGTAACTAACTCATTCATCACAATTTCTGGGCTGTTGGCGTCGTATAGTGAGGCATTGATTTATTTCGCCAAGCAATATGTGCCAAAATATATTCGATGCTGAGCACAGACTTTATTATATATGCTGAGCATTGGTGACAAGGAGTTACAAATGTTTGAGAAACGGAAGTGTTTAATGAAATGGAAATGTCGGATTTAACGTAGCAGTGAGTTCAGCCGGAGTTTTGACACATTGTGTGAAATATATGTGATATTTAGAATTAAATGAATGATAAATCTTCAAAACTTGGTATTTATGAATAGCCATTGAAATTGAAACATTTCGCTTTGTTCTAATTCTAATGCCATGCATTTAAAAATTTCCATGACAAATTTTTAAAAAATTCATTTTTATAATGTTGCCCTGAACCTTTTATTTTCAATTGCAAATGCAAAAATATTTACTGTTATTCTAACAACTAAAATTCATAAAATGCGTTAAACTCTTATTATTTTTGAAAGTCCTATGTTTGGGATTTTAAAGCATAAAATAGTATATATTTATAAATTTTTAATTACAAATTTATTTAAGTGAAAGGTAAGGGAAAAGCTGAAGGAAATCAGCATTTATCTGTGAATATTTGAATAGGAGATATTATTTAAAAACTTTTAAAATACTATTGCAAAGCAAAATAATGAAATTAATTAAAGCAGTAAAAACTCTAACAAATGAATAAGTAAGAAAAAATTTGAAACGAAATGTAGTTTTATTACTAAATACAGAAAAACTGGAATAATAGTAATTATTATTAGAAGAGGCTAAGCTCCTGAAAGCATATAAATGTATTTGAAGCTATTACACTCATTCTATGATTAAAAATTGAAGTTTCATTTATATAGGTTACACCTCTGCTTATTTTAAATAACAAATTAAATAATAATTCTTTTTGATAAAGATAAGACTTTGTTATAGACATTTATATTACATAGAACGTTTTTGTATTCGTAATATTATTATTTCAATACATAGAATTTTATATACAAATGTATCTATATAAAATACATAATAATATATATAAATAGCTATAAACCTAAGTATAACCAGTCAAAACAGTACGAAATATATATATATATATATATATATATATATATATATTAATTTTGACTAAGATTATGAATGTCAAATTTTTTAACACTTATTTATATTGTTTTTTTAACACTAATATATAACAAGTAATAGAAAACAAATTTTAAAGTAAAGTAAGTTCTTACTTAGGTCAACAAAGAAAAATTTTAGTTTGGTTACATTCTATTAAATAATTACAATTAATATAAATATGTATATACACATGACAGAAACACAATATTAAGTGGCAAAATAGGAAGCGAATTTCCTTGCGATTTCCATACCTGGTAGCTGGATGATCAATGTATACTGTCGACATCTATTGTTTTTATTAGGAACAAATTTAATTGTTTCTCCCATACAAAATTAAATGAATTAATCAAATTCAATCAATAATTTAATATTTGAAAAAACTGTATTAATATCAAGAGTGTCATCTACTAAAAGTTCAAAAAATATATTTGCACTGAGATAGAGTATAACGTGTGAACAATATATATACATATATATATATATTGTTCAAATTTTCAATCGCTAATAAAATACTTTTCAATCATACTCTCAAGTGCAAATATATTTTTTGAACTTACATATTTCATAATGACTCATATTATCAAACAAATTAAAGGTCTGCCACAGGGTGGCCCAGCTAGTAATAGTCTGACTAATATCTATTTACACTATTACGAGAATGAAAAAATTGATACAGACTCTTGTTACTTTTTTAGATACATCGATGATCTAATTATTTTCAGTAATAAAGTTGACTTTACTCCTATATTTGATTATTATCCAACCTACCTGAAACTATTAAAAACCAATTGCAATATAGAGTCAGCAAATTTCCTTGTGATCTAGAATTAAAAGTTGAAAATAATATACTAAAAAGTAATATTTTTGATAAAAGAGACTCTTTTGATTTTAATGTTATAAAAATGCCATATTGGAATAGTACCCTTCACATTTCAATTTTTAGAAATATCATTCTAAACTATATAAAAAGAAATAATGATTTAGTATCTGAAGAAGTATTGAGAATTAATAATTATAGAAAATTCTTTCAAAGTTGCCTAGACTATAACTATCCAGCTAATTTTATTTATAAATATATGTCATCAAAGTTATAGCTATTTAATTATTTTTATTTTAAGTATTCATTTCTATTTATTTTATAGTATATAATTTTATTGTTATATTTCTTAAAGTATTTAGTCTATAGTATATAATATTCTTAATATATGCGTATATTAAGTTTAGTTACTAAAAATATACATAGATGGCGCCTTTATTCTTAGTATTGCTGTGTTTTTTTGATGCAGTGAGTCAGTACATTGTGGAATCTGTATACATCGGGTAAGATTAGAGTTTCTTTGCTCATTTACATTATTGTTAATTATGGTTATATTCATTATTAACCTCTCTTGCAAATATTTTTGTTATACATATTTATATTTGTCTATTTCTTCCGGATTCCTATGGTAATTTAATATTGCAATTTCTATTCTATTGCTGTTATATTCACCCACGTGGGTTTTAGGCATTTGCCTTAGTTTATACTGGAAACTATTATGTAGAAACAATTTCTGCTGCAGGAGAAGGTTGAGATCTCACAAACAATGTTTCATCCTGTTTCACTGTCCTAAACCAGTGACAGCTCGAGAAATCATAATAGTTTTCCCCGCTAGATACATTTCTTTTTGGTTTGTCATGGTTCCATGTTCTTGGTTCTTCCGGTCTGATCTTAGGATGCTTGGGATTTATTAGTCTTCTTTTGAATTATTTACTGCTATATATATATATATATATATATATAATATATATATATATAGGGAGAGTGCGGACTAATTGCAGGAATTGAATAAGAGAATACAGACAGTGATAAAGAAAATGATAAAAAAAAAATCATTTAGGAAAGTCTGGTTAAAGAAGAAATCATGACTGATGAACAAAATAAAAAATAATCATTAAAAAAAGAAATATTAATCAATATATAGATAAAAAATGCAAATAATGACTTTTCATCTAAGAACATAAAGTTCAATAGTATATTCTTCAAAGAAAAAATAGTTTTTATATTCTGATAAGTTTGATGACATTTTATAGAAATTATTTATGCAAATATTCCTTTTAATAAGACATACTATTTTTTAACTTATCATTAATATTTAAATTTGTTGCCAGAAATTACACAATATCTAATAAATTACACCTATATTCTCATATGACGGTATTGATTTAATAAGTAATAATTAAATTTAAGAGATATTTATTTAATGTATATAATTTTAATAAAAAGTCGTTATTAAAATAAATATTTAAAACCTATGTTTAGAAATTCAATTAATTCGTAAATTTATTCTTGATTAACACTGGAGAAAATAGGTTCTATTCTGTCATAAAACCCGCATTTTTTTTCCTTCTATAAGAAGGGGGAAAAAATAAGAAACCAGAAACCGCTGGCGGCACGTTTCTTTGCAAAGTTAATGAAGTTACAGCTTTGATAAATGTTTTATGCTTGAAGGCTCAAAACTTAACTCAAGTTTCTTTTTAAAATATTCATAACTTGTATTGTAATATTTTCCCTATGAATATTTAACGACATTCTTTTTTTTAACACCCAGGCTTAAAATGATCCGAAAAATTGGAGCTGCTTACAAAGTCTGCCAATGTAATCAAAAATAAGTATTTAGGGATGAATAAATTTTTAAATGAATATGCATTCTGTACATTGAACTTAGTTTAATATATTAAATTTCTTCATTTTTGTTTGTGTTTTTTAATTAGAAATCACCAGTTGCTTCGAATAATTCCTTGAAGCATTTCGGATTCGTTTTAAAGCGAATTGCAGTGATGTGACCTCCAATGAAAGTACTTGAAAGTCTTGTATATTTATTTGCTAATTTTTTCTGCACATGTAGATGTAATGTCATTTATAATATTTATCATTGATTTTTTTCGAATAACATCATGCTTACATTTGACTATCTTTCTGTTATTATTTTGAAATCAAGCAACATAAGTATTACGAGGATGTGTTGGAAAATAAGTTTCCCCTGTCGACTGTGGTCAGAGTTGTATATGAAAATCAAAACACAGAATGGGATATTAAAGATAAGATATAACTTTATTTTTCCACATAAGAACCAATTACATTGAGATATTTTTCATACCGCTTGATAAGTTTCAAAAATCCCTCCAGGAAAAAATCAGATCTTCTGCATACGAAAAAAGCGTTTAACGGCTTCTTTGAATTCAGTGTTGCTTCCAAAGCCCCTTCCGGCGAGATTCTTCTTCAAAGTTGGAAACAGATGAAAGTCACTTGGTGGAAGATCACTTCTGTATGGCGGAATGTGTAGGTGATCCCAACCAAGAGATGCAATATGGGTTAGCATTGTCGTCGCCGAGTGTGGTCTCGAATTTTTATTCAACAACCGAACGCCAGATCTGAGAAGCCCAGGCCACTTTTTCCAAATCCATCTGCTTGATCGCGGTCGACCTCTATACAAAGTTGTATCGGTGCCTTGGGAGTTCACCTGCTGTTTCGTCGTTCACCCCTATCCGTTAAACGATTCTTCCATACGCAAAGTACTGAGGATTTCCTGGAGGGTTTTTTGAAGCTTTTCAAGCGGTATGACAAATGTCTTAATGCACTCTCGTTACTCTTATGTGGAAAATTAAAGTTTTGTCTTAACCTTTTGAGGACGGCTGGCCGATCTAGCGGCCAGAAGGAACATACCCTTAAAAGACGGCTCTGGCCGATCTATCGGTCACGCACTGCTTTCCCCTCTAAACAACCTTCAAATCAGCATGGGTCCTATTACAGTCCTGAACCATCAATAGCTTGACTGGTTTCTTTTGTATTCAGAAGGGAGGGGAATAGAATACCCTCTTTCGCCCTTAACTAGATATCCCTCTTTTTTCCCTTATGTTCAAGTTCTTACTAGCAGTGAGCGCATAGTTATTTTTGTAAACGATTTTGTCATCTCGATTACTTAATCATTTCATTTAAAATTAATTTCATTTTAAATTAATTTGATTTCTTTTTTTAAAAAATGCCTAAATGTATAAAAGTGGACTTACCACTGAAGAGATTCAGAAGGTTTTAGCTGATTTAGAAAACGATTCCAGTTTGTGTATTTTTTTAAAATTTGTATCATATCCAAGAACAGTATTTTAATTCTTGTTTTGTTTTAGTGCATCTGAAATGTGTCATTGAATTTTTGAAAATAATTTGTACATTTTGTATATTTCTTTATATATTTTGTGTTAAGAAAACTAATGAAACGAATAACAATTTTCTACTATAAATTTGAATATTTCGTAATAAAAAATAATTAAATCATTATAGTCCCACGTTAATTAAAATCGTTATAGTACATTATATATTTCCTAAATCTGTTCCTTTTGCTTCAGCTAGATAATTTTTATTACTTTGATTTGTTTACATTCGTACGCATAAAACTATACAAAATCTGTAAATCATTTTACTATTACACCATTGTATCTTTTTTAAATAATTTTGCTTATAATACATACCTATATTACCTTTTTGTAATAAATAAATAATTCTGTAACCTCAATTTTTATTGTATAAAAATTTCTAACCTAGAATAAAATTTATTTTGTTATTAATTGTATAATATTTCGTATTTTAACATGTTGAACTTAAACAATATTTAATTATATGGAAATAAATTTTTAATTTCTAATATGTCTTCTCCTTTACTTTATTATGCAAATAATTATATACATTAGTATTATTAAGAAATATACGTTACATAAAAACGTTATTTTCAAAGTTTATTAAAAAATGCTCTATAACTTTAACTGGTGATTTTTTTAAATGATTTTTACTTTATTTTTTTCATACTAAAGAATATAATTACATATTTTCATAATGTATATTTTTTTAACTAATACACTAATAGCTATGAATCTGTCAGATTTAAAAATACTTCAGTTCTACAATTTTATTAATTTTCATACCTGCAAAACTACTTAAAAATATATTTGTAGAGAATTTAAAGCAATTTTTGCATTCAATTTTTGATGAAAATTTGTGCATAATTACACAATGTATCGCTGTACAGAAACGCATTTTTACTGTTATCTTACATTATACTTAATAAAAAAAAACAATTTTTAGCCTACGGCCATACCATGCTGAAAACACCAATTCTCGTCCGATCAGTTTGGCTAAAAACAATTTTTAAAAAAAATTTATATCGAAACATAAAAAAACCCTTTTTTAATTATGTATAAACAACAAGATGAAGATATTTGCAACAAAAACTCACAGAAATATTTGTGATACATTTTTAAAACTATCCATTTTAGTCCCTTCGAATTTATTTATAAAATGCAGAGACCAACTTCGACATTTTTTATTATGACAATTGATGTATAAAAGTTGAGTATTTGAAGCAAAAACTATTAATTCCGATAAATTTTCTTTCAATTTTGTAGGCGACGAATATTACAAGTTCTTCAGCATAAGAAAAATACCCTGATTTATACAAAAACCTTAGAAGCAAGAATGACATTTTTGCTTGTGTTATATATTATACTTTGGAAGTTCAATAGTGTTAGATTTCCTGATTTTTCAAAACTTATAAAGAGGGTTTTTTTTTTTTTTAAAGAAACAATAGCAAATTTCTTTATAATAATAATTACGAAAATTTTGCAAAATGCTCTAAAATCGATCTGAAAGTAAATATTTTTAGAATGTAGTCTAACAAAATAGTTATATTGAAATAAAAAAAATGTGTTCGTTATGTTTTTTCCCCTGCGCACACGCTTTATTTATTCGTGAGTTACTTTTTATGTAGGATAGTACAAAGAAAGGAATGCTGGGGTGCGCTCCCCGAACATTCCTTTAACTTAAATGTCTCATTCTATGTTTTGACTTTCATACACAACAATGACCACAGTTGAGAGCGGAAACTTATTTCCCGACTCCCCCTCGTTCATTACACATAAATAATGCAGGAACAGTAATTCGAAAAGCAGTTATTGTGTATTAGTACAGAGGTGGCCAATTGGCTCAATAGTCACATTGTTGAAGTGAAGGATACCGAAGAACAGCACCTTCTTAAAATGATTACAGCCAGTACTTAGTGCATCTTAAAAAAGTTGTAAATTCTTCCATATAAAAATCAATCAATATAAGTTAAATAAAATAGCGGCAAATGTATTAAATTTACATTGTAATAATTTCACACCTATAGCTACCAGCACATTTATTTGTAGCATGTTTAATGAGACAAATATACCCAACCACACATTTAAACATTTTATTGATATGTTTTATTTTATTTGATTTATTTTGAAACCAGAAAAAAAATTTCCTGCTGAAATTTTCATCACAGCCTGCAAGCTAATTTCAGCCAATTTGCATACATATTTTCTTCATTTGTTATTCATGCAAAAAACCCTTTGATTCGACTGTACAGAACATTTTCTCTCTATTTAGTTTTTTGACTGTCTTTGCGGGCCACAGACGAACTCCTTGTAGGCCGCCATTTGGCTACACTTGTATTAGTAAATACAGATTAACTTTTTAAGTAACTGTATTCCTTTATGAACCAGGGATACAGAGTACCCCTGTTAGTAAAGGAGAAAATACCTGGGTGAGAGATGATAAATTTTAAAACAAATAAATTAAATCATATTCAAAAGCACACTCTTAATGAATGGGGTACTTCAAAATAAGGAAACCACATAATGCATAAAAATAAAAAGACGAATGTACAGTTTATTTAATATGATTATATCGAATCATCTTAAATGCGATTAAATATACGTGTATCCCTATATCATAGAATATGTTTAAATATTTGACTATATGAGCATAATGTGTAAATATAGCTAAATTTATATTTATTGTTTACTTAATTTTTTCTATGTTTTTCTCTCATGTGTGCGATTAATCCCCTTAATGTATTAGCATAGGGGAAAGCTTTTGATAGGTTCTGATACAAATAGAACTTTCATTTCCTATTAATGAGCTTAAGAAAATTGCATTGAATGTGAAATATATAATAGTATTTCAGCATAAATTTCATATTTTCAAGGTACAGTGAAATCATATAAAACTGACTGAGTGCGAGGCCAGAAAAAGGTTAAAAATATCTGAAGAACAACAGTACGACAAACATTTTAAATTCTATACAAGTCAGAAACGAAAAAAATGTTAAAACTAATTCTATTTAAAAACAAATTCACTTGTATCGATTTAATAAAAGCAGTGAACGGATACAAACAGGAATTTAATTTAGGAAAATGTTACAATGCTGAACATAATGAATTTAAACTAAGTTCTTAAATGGAGATTAATATTTCTAAAATGTTTAACAGTTCCTAAGAAGATAAATGGTTCTGGTAATGACTCCTTTATAGCTTTTAAAAGTATTCTCCTGGAAAACTATTAAAACAGTGAACTAGATACATTTGTTTTCATTAAATAAACCTTGTTTTTAGTGCATACGCCCTCGTTTCAAGGACGAGCGCTTTTAAGTAATGTACCCGATGGCGGAATCCAGCGAAGCTTTTGAAAGGGAATGTGGGCATTGGCTTTACGGAAAGAAAAATATCCATTACGCGTAGATAAATGTAATTCATTTAAAAGAAATTATCATATATAAGAACAAAGTAAACCAGTTAAGTTTTTCAAGTTTCGGTTTTCTAGAAAATAAAACAATACTTTTAAAAGAATAGTAAAACGAAGAGCGACTATATCTTCATCGCAATCCATATGACTAATACTTGCTCTTTAGATTAAAAATAGTTTTAAAAAGCAAAATAATTTATTTCATGATTATTTATTCGAATAAAATATTATATAGATGATTTTTTTACGAAAAATATAAAATTTTATATATACCAAGAGCATTAGATATTTTTATATTTTTTTACTCTTTGTATTATTTAATTATAGTTCCAATATAATCCAACCAATTAATAATAAGAAATAATTAAAACATTTCATTTAATTAAACTCTTAAATAAATGAATAAAATCAAAGCAATTTTTTTTTCTACATTATTTGCCAAATGTGTGTTTCTCTCTCTTAAGTTGCAGCAGTTATAATACCACATTGACTGGCGTAAGTGAGAATATTAGGGTCTCCATTCGAAGCAACTTTTGCCTTTAATATCTAACAACTTGGTTCAGTTCGTACTTGGCTTCGGTAAAGCTTTGGGCCTCTTCGAATCCTGTCCCCCTCCGTGATGCGTAGGTTCTGGTAGTGTACGAACTACCGCTACACATTGCTAAAACATTTTTATCATTTTTAACATTTTTCCGGTTAGAAATATAACAGAACAAGCTGGTATATCCGTTTTTTGCACGGGTGAATTGAAAAATTAAACAAAAGAGATTGAAGGATAATGAAGTTTTTAATGAGTTAATTTTACTTGAATTGCAAATTAAACAAAAGAGAGAAAGCTTTTTGCATATCACATCTGAATGAAAAAAACCCATATTTGTTAATTGTTAAGTTATTAGATCTAATAGTTATAAAAAGATATTTTTTTATTTATCCCGTAACTGTCTTGAGGCTCGATTTTTGAAAACACCTTCCTAAGCTGATTTCTGTTCAGCAAAAGTAACACATTGTTAAAAATGTTTTGTAATGAGCGATGATTAAAATAGTGTAAATAATTTATATCTGGATATTTTATACGTTAATATTACCCTCTTTGTGTTTTATTTTAAAATTATAATATTCACAAGCAACGCCGTTCCTGACAGTATAATTGCGATTCAATGGAAACATAGTGAAATGTTGGCGACAGAGTGAAGTTGGCATCATTTTGGCGACCATGATGGCAATTCGGCGATTGTTTAAACGGTGCAGAAGTTGATATGCTGCAGCACCACCTGGTAGGGAGTTGCAATAAAGAGGATAGCACAAAATCCTCTTCCACAAAAAATGCATATACATGCCAATTTTCATAGTGATCGGTTGAATGGTGTCGGAGTGAAGCGAGTACATATATACAAACATATATATATATATAGATGATAGCATTAACGCCATGTATTTAGATTTTTTTTTTTGTAATTATCAGCTTTGAACATCAGTATTTACAGAACGAATGACATCTCAACTAATTGAAACATTCAAGATTCATAGAACTGGTTAAAAAAATCGGTCGAGATCTTTTTTCCTCTCTTAACTGCTTTCCGGATACCATGCGGTCTGACAAAACCTATAAACGTCACTCACCTAATGGTAAGCAAAAGTCATCGAACTCTTTTGCTTTTATATGAAGTATAAACATTCTCCCACACCCACCTCTATTTTATGAATTCCAAAACTCTCATTTGCATTCTCTTGCAACATATTATGATGCTGCCATTGTGCAATGGATAAAGCATACTATATAGTATCAATAATTTACAAAATGGAAAGGTAGCGTAGTCGAATGCCCCGAAAAAAATCATTAAAAATTTCTAAAATATGGCATGAATAATATATGATAGTTTCAACTGTAGTTTTACTAAATTTATATTTCAAAGTTGCATTTTAAATTTTGAATTTTATACGTGGATGATGACCTAATATGTTGGTAAAAGTATATACACTTGTATTACCATTGCATATTCTTTTTTTAAATGAAAAGTGTCTCGTGGTCATATATAACGTATTTTATATATGAGGTACTTTAAATTTACACTTTTAGAAACTTTCAAAAATGCAGATGTGTTTTACTAAAATATTCAAAAATGTTGGTAAATTCTTGAATTTATACATATTAACTGAAAACAATACCTTGTATCTTTTATAAAAGATCTTCTTCTTAAAAATCAACGGGATACCATGTCGATGAACCACATCAGACTCTTTGTTCTTTTTTAATGAAGGAAATTGTGTTTTTTGCGTCATTTAATAATAATGAAATGTTGCGTTAAACAGCCGAAGAGGATTTTATGCTCGAAATGCTTTATTGAATTGTGAGCTTTTATCGCACTTCTTTTTATCTTGCAAATTAGTGTAATGAGTAGAAAAACAGTTAGAAATGAAGTGTGAAAATAGAAAAAAAAATTATAACCATTATCAGTATCGTAATGCATATGGCGTTATTGATTTTTAAATTATAAATGTTATTCTGAACACATTTATTTGAACATCATACCTTTCAAAATATCAACAAGAATTTATTGTTCTTTGAAAACTTTTAATTTAACTTAACAAAATTCTTATTCTTTTTGAATCTTTAAAAATCTTTATGTATATTAGAAACTTGTGTTTAACATTAATCACGAAACATCTCTATACTTTTAGACAAACGCTTCCATTAATTTATGTTACTAAGTTGCATTCAATAATTCCATCATTCAATGCCATACTAAGCTGCTGTTAGTAATTTCGGAAAATTTGTACGTGCACGAATAGCATTTTGCAACCTCGCGATGGCACGCAACTTGCAGGTATATCCTAATGTGGATATAACAATCTTACTCATTAAATGTTGTCTGATGAGATGCAATTATTATCACAGCGAAATTCTGGAATCAATAAATGGTTTCATTTCATTCTTGCGTATCTAAATTGGATTTCGTAATTGCATGCAAGCAAGGAAATAGTTCGTGTAGCAAAATGCTAATAGTTTCTATCTTGTGTCGTATTATGTAATAAATATTAGTAAGTAATGTGTAGTTACGAAAAAAAGAGCATTATTATTAACGATCAGGCAAACATTATTTATTTCTGATCACGCACTTATGCGATTATTATTAAATTAATGATTATTATTAATTATTATAGAATTAGAAGCATTGACGGATAATGAACTAAACTTAAACATTTTGAGTTGAAGTAAGACATGTAAATATCATTGAATAAAAATAAATGCATAACGACATGCAATTTTTCATAAATTTACTGTACTTTAGATATAATTATATCCAAAAGAATTTCTATGGCAGTTATAAAAAGTTGTTCTAAATCTCGTTGTAATGAAAATTTTGCTTTTTTTTTATTGCAAAAATATTTTTGAATTATAATCCGTTGTGTCCTTCTTGGATGCAATATAAATATGCTTCAAAATCCCGTATTAAATTAGCAACTATATTACCTTAATTCATTAATATGCTTTTTTTCTTATTGAATTTATTCTATTTGCAAAATATTCTGATAAAAATATTAATAAACTGGCTGTACAAATGTATAAGTGAAATCAATTTCTTGTTTTGTTGATTAACCATGCAGAGTTTTAAAATAACATTCTGAAGATTATTTTTGTTGTGATTTTTTAAATCAAATTATGCATCAAAACATTACATTAAAGCAAGTTCAGAAAACAAAATAATGTTAAATAAATTAATAATATCCAGTTTCATTAAAAATGTGTGAATATTTATTTAAATTCAGATTTTACGTATATCATATTAACACTGCATCAATTATGATAACAGTAAAATATACGTATGCCTCCTATTAACAATAATTAAACTGCATTTGTTTCTTCATTTGACTGTATTTTAAGTACAAAGAATTAATATTTTCAAGGAAATCTTTAGGATAATGAACGTAGAATCACTGCAAGTAGAATAGAAAAAAGAATGCTATCTTAAATAAAGTAATAAAAACTAAAGCAAATTTGACAAGAGTAATTTGACTTTCTAGAAAGATCATCAAAGGAAACTCTTAGCTTAATAAATAGTTGCAAGATTTCTACTGTTCTATAAAATACAATTTCAAAACTGAAATCTGTCTTTTTAGAATATTTGTGAGCATGCATAGCACGATGAAAATTGCTTATATATATACTTCCTAAATTTGCGTTCTGACGAAAAAAATATACTTAATTTTTTTCGCTCGTTTTCGAATTAAATTAAATTTATCAGTATCTTAAGTGTGACTAGTATCTACATTATTAGGATCCAAAAGTTCAGAAACAGCTGTCACTCATTAAAAACAAAGCGTGTAGATAAAGTAACACCGTTTGAATTGCATTCTGCCATTCTCTACTTTGCGAACAGAACAGTTTCATCCGGTTTATGTTATTGAACTACGTTTACAGTCCTTTAGTTCTGAGATAGACAAATTTGTTCTACGAAGTAAGAAGCATAGCATTTTACGGACAACAATGCAACAATAAATTCTATCAGCGTTTAAATAAAACATCTACATAAACTTTAAAAATGATATTAAAGATATACTGCGATTCAACGATATTCAGATCGAGAGTGTATGAGTAATGTCAGCATTTTAAAAACTGTCAAGAATCACTGCACAGGAAGTGTCAGATTGGAGTTATTTTATGGTTTTGTGGAATTTTTCGTTCAGTATTCATTGCTGGGGATCATAACTATGAACAAAGAGCAATATCCTAACATTGTACGTTGGTTGAAGTAGTCCACACACACACACACATTCGTGGTAAACTGTTTTAGATGGAGCAACGTGGACAATAGTGACTTCTGTATGATAATATACTTCGGTCACAAATATAGGTTTCGCTAGAATTAATTCTAAACTGCATCTGTATTCCGGCTATTTACAAGACTTCAGTACAAGACCTGTAATTCTTATTTAATTCCATCATTAAAATGGTTACAGGGACATTGTTTTAGTGTGATTATCTGAGGTAAAAGCAGACTCACAGGAGTGGTATGAATGCGGTGATTGAAAAAAGATGGGTCCCAGCAGTATTTAAAGATATTGTGGGAGCTCTGGTAAAAGTGTATCCCTATTACCCCCTTTCCGAGGAGATTAATTTGTAAGTGATTGTGCACCAGTATTTAAAGGGGAAAAAACCTTCAAGGTAAAGCCTTTTACGCCCGATCTCCGAACATTTAGATCCCATTACTAAATATATATATGCATGTGTGTGTGTGCGAGTGGATGTGCTTGCAGGTATGTGTATTAGTCATCTTTCACAAAAATAAAATGATGTAGAATAGATCAGGTGTAATTTTAATGCATAAATTTTATGTTTTAAATAACTGTGTTGTAACAAATAAAAAAAACACATAGTTCAGCATTCATTTATATCAGAGGTGGTCATTAATTAGATCATGGTAGACCGGTGGATCATCAAGATATCTTGAGCTGACAGCTTGAAAATTTGCAATTAGTAAACATATAACGAAGTATTCAAGATTGACTGCAAGTTGCAGACTTCTAGTTAATATATATAAATGCGATCACTAACTTTAGATGAAAATGTGTTAATTTTTTAAATTGTTTCGAAAAAAAAATACATCAATTTATATTAATATATTTGGTGCTTCTATTATTATGTTTGAATCTTGGATTTTACTTTCAAGGCAGTCTTAAAAGTCAGAGTTTTTTAGTTACGTAGGTAAGTAGATCCGCCATATTTATATTATTAAGTTATAATAAATATATATTGTAGAATTTTTCTTATCACGTCACACCCACGCCTCTTAATGGACTACAGCACATCTTGGAAAAATTAGAATTAAAGTTCTCTGGACAAAGTTTTCCACCCCTGATCTATGCAGTATACCCATTGGAAAAAATATACAACGTTCTAATGTTATTATTAAAATTTAAAGTTTTATTTTTTTAAGAAATTAACAAAATTTGAAAATGACATTTAAATGTAGCCTTTTCCATATCTGTGTCTTAGAAAAGAACATATTTTTCACTTGTTGCTGACACTTCCAGGCATAGAAACTTAAATTTATCTTTTTAAAATCCATTTTTAGCATATAGAAAGACTTTTAGATATACATAAACCCACTCTCACTCTTAACACATTACTTCTTACTTCCACTACCGAACTCCATTAAAAGCTTTGGCATAAGCAAACAGTGAGGATAAAGGAGAGAGACATAATACATTCCCCTTCTAACTGAAAAAAGAAACAAAAATGAGATAAAAAGAAGTACTTATTGCACTTAGACTGTTACATAAGTGTAAAATTTTTCACCTTTACTGAATGCCATGTATTGTTTTTAATTCAACTTGCAGAAAGAGGCATCTTTTTTTTTTGTTCCCTTTTGTGCGACAAAAGAACGTTTTGTTTCCCGTTCCAGCACCCCTAGAGATCTGTCTCACCCCAAGCATAAAATATTCCCCTTTCCCTTCTGAAAAAAGACTATATTTCAGAATTTTATTTTTTTTTCTTAAAAAAGGTTTTAAAGTATCGGGGGGATTGTGTTGCGAAGACTGTGCTTGTGAACCGTACTCAGCTGCAGTAACTAGAGGATCGTATTGTTTCTCCAAAACCTTTTATACAGTGACTGGCACAGATTGATTGGATTCCTTGATGTGAGTTGAATATAAAGTAGCGCTCACTTTGCCGAGTAAGAAAAATAATAAGGATAGAAGATAGCAAAAAACATATTCTTCCAACGAAAATTTTTTAAAAAAACCCTCTAAATAATCTGGTCAGTTTTCTTTCTGTACTTATGGATGTTTCTTTCTGTCATTGAAACTTGTAAAGAGATGTTTTTTATATATTTATAAAATAGATGAATTTTTGTAAAAATATTAGGTTATTCACTAATTTTGAATTAATTACAGAAAAAATTAACTATAAAGGGAACAAATACATTTGGTATGACTAACTATGCTTGCTTTTAAACGCAAACTTACTTTTTTAGTTATTTTAAGGAAAACTTTATTCAAATGATTAAAGAACTTGATCTATCAAGGTATATATTATATAACAAAAGCAGCAAAACAAAATATATTCTGACATAATAAAAATAAAATACAAATTTCCACTGATATAATACATTTATAATTGTATTAGTACGGTACAACGAATTTGATAATTAATTTAGCAATATTAGGTTAAAACAAGTTTAAAAATAAGTAATATTAAAAAAAAAAAAAAATTGTTTAAGTCAATTCCTACTTTCAATGGATGAATAGAAAGTATTTTATACGCGATTGAAAACTTGAACAAGATATATATATATATATATAGAGAGAGAGAGAGAGAGAGAGAACTAATAGTAGCAGGAATTGAAGAATGAGTATGATTGTGTGATTGGTCTGTTTTAACAATGCACACTGGTTTTGCTAGCTTGGCTGAAAAACCGGTTTCCGACGCCAACTTTTTTTGACATTGTTTTAACAATTACATTGTTACAACAATGGAAACAAATCTATGTTAAAGTCGAAAACCAGTAATTAATTTAATTAATTTACTCTAATTAATGAATTAATATTTGAAAAAACTGTATTAAAAACATCAATTGCCCAGTACAATTTTGAAAAAAATGTATTTGAACTTGATTGGATGAATAGAAATTATTTTATTAACGACTGAAAATTTGAACAAGATAAATATATAAATACATATATATATATATATAGAGAGAGAGAGAGATGTAATAGTAGGAATTAAATTACCAGTGTCTCCATGAACTCTGTCTCTCCTTGATATGTATAGAATTATACACAAAATGTAATTTGTACGGTTTATTATCAGCGGTATTTTAAATTTAGCCTCAAATCATGCCTTATAAAATTGAATATTTTGTTATTGTATGGAAAGGGACGCAATGGAAATAATGATTGAAAATTTGGCAGAAAATAATGAGAGTTTGAGAAGCACTGTATTACATTACTAGAATTTTTGAAAAGTTGTCAGATAACACATTATATATATAATAACATGATACTGAACACTAAATAAATAGTCCTTAGCTTTAAAGTAAGTTTCAAACATTTTAGTACTAATTACTGAAAGGAAATTCATAAATGTGTGCGTATTGTTTTAATAATATAAATTTGAAATAAGGGTACATTATATTTAAACGATTTCATAAAGCGGACTTTCATATACATTTTCACTCACTGGAAATATAAGAAGTCAATTTTTCAGTCAGTTTGGCAAATTGTAAAACTTTTATCTGCAATTTAAGTTATAACTTTGGATGGAAAGTTTGATTTTACAATCAAAAACGTATGCTTAAGATTTTTGTTCCTAGGCCAAATTAAAAATATTACAATAATTAAAGGTTTAATAATTTTAAATCTTTAACGAAAACATTTTTCAAAAATAAATTATAAATATAAAAGCTATCTTTATAAAAATTTACTTTCCTTTAAAAATTTCCATATTGAAATTAAGCTTTGTTTTCCCATGCGTTATTATTAACTCTAACAACTAGAATCTCAATCAATTATACTGTATCACAACATGCTTTCTTTTAAAAATCCACATATTTGTTATAAACATTTAGTAATTGTTTTTGGTATTTTATAGCTTTTACTTTAATGCACTATTTTTATTCCATTTGTGTGTACTCTATGGCAAAGAAAACATGCTGAAGCATAAAAAAATCAATCTTGTAAGACGGGATTTACGATGTACTAGATCATTATAATAGACTATTGATGCCGTGGAAGAGTGAAGAAAAGAAATTAATCCCCTTAATAAAACGAGAATTTTTTTCTTGAATAGCATCACGAAAGCATACTAATAATACATAAGGGAACTCCTAAAATACTCAGGAAGATATCTCATTAGAATGAAATATATTTTAACATTGATCTGGATATGAAACATGTTATTCAACTGATCAATATAGATATATACATATAACGGTCATTCTAATATAAACAATTTTTTCATAGTAATAAAAGTTTCTATAATTTGGCGAATGTGTCTGGTTTTGAAAGTATTATATCAATGTTATCGTGTATAAAGGTAAAAATATGGTCCTGAATCTGCAGTGAAATCATGAAAAGGTGATCTATCAAGTATATATACTCGAAGTTCATTTATTTAAACTTAAATAGAGCGAACTATTTAAATTATCCGCATTTTAAATTTTTATGATCCAAAATTATATTTGCTTAAACCGATGTGGAATTTTGATGCCTGATATATTTACTCAGATTCATTCTTCATCACAGGCTTCAACACAAAAAATAATCAGTACTAATTTCATGATTTTATTACAACTTCCAACATACAATACCTATATAAGATCGGTCCTGGGTGGGAGTGGATTACAACCTGAGTGCCTATTTTCGTATTCTTATTTAAAATTGTGTACATAAAATGCATCAATTTTGTTACATTATCATTTGTTTTTCAATCAAATTATTTCACTTGCATAAATGCTGTTCTATGTGTTGACTGTTACAATTTAGGTACAGACTGTTACATAATATGTACTTTTATTTCGTAATTTTTTATAAAGGCTGGGATATACTTGCAGCCGCAGAAGTTTCTTGAAATTATATTTTTAAGTGCAGAAACATCCTCAGACACCATTATCCAAGGTATTTAACTACAAAAATAACAAATAGTGTATTTTGAATCCATTAGTTTTGAAAGTCATATATTTATTTATATCGTTATTTCATCAATTAACCTCATTCAGATAAATAGCATCTACTTTTTATTTCTCTCAAGTACATTGCTGTTTTTAAACATTTATTTCCATGTTGTAAAAATATAAAATTCAACTATGTCAGTATTTTATTAAAGATATAACGGTTTCATCTATATAAGCCAAAAACAACATCCGTACTAAAGTGATCATTTTGGTGTAGTGGTTAAGTTACTCAATTTCAGATCCAAAGGTCTCGGGTTCTGTCCAACCGGGCAAGCGCGCCACCTCCTTGGTACCGTGGATGAACTCAAAAAAGGCAACCTTCTGAACTGTCGTGACGCCATCTACCCACAAAAAGAACAACCAAAAACTCATCAGATTTACTAGATGCAGCTAACTTGCCAGACTCACTTGGCGCAGCAAAGTCGTCTGATTCACTTGACGCAACTCCTCCAATTAACAGCAAACAACTGCTCATACAACATGCTCACCATAACAACTGTATCGTTCGCTCGCCTATCCACCGACTCACTGGTAGGGGAGTGTGTAGCGGTTTCATTTATATAAGCCAGTAACAACCTCCGTACTAAGGTGATCATTTTGGTTTAGTGGTTAAGCTACTCGGTTTCGGATCCAAAGTTCCCGGGTTCTATCCTCCGGAAGAGTGCGCCACTTAAAATATATTCGTTTCTTGAGTTTATGTATTGATAATAATGGAATAATGTTGAATATGTACACGCGACTATAGATACTGATATATACAAGGAATTAATGACATAGACGCGCGGGGGCGCTGCAATCTGAATTAAATCGAAATAAACTTTCACTTCATAAACTCTGAATAAATGTGTACTTTGGATAAATAATGGTCTTGAGAAAGTGCAGATATCTATATTCCACTTGACTCCCTTTTATATCCCTTTTACGTAGTTCCACTTATCTTTTAAATAACCTTCACCTGAAATGCTCCCAAACTCGAATTTTCATCACGGTTATTAACTACGATCATCTATCGATTAATTCCCTATCATATGTTTCAGATCTTATTCGAGGGATCGTTTGACCTTAATTATAAATTAATTGATTTTCCTGAAATGTACTGATATTTTAAGCCTCTTTAAGATAATAACGTACTTAGATGCGTTTCAAATAATTTGATGCAATCTCTATTCCTGAAATCCAAACTTGAAATTCCATTTTCCCTTATTGGCTAACATGAAAGAGTATAGCATCATTAATTCTTTTTGATAATACACATAATTTTAAGAATAGAATCAACAGACCTATGGATTTTATATTGAATGGTGCTGTTGCGATATTTGAATTTATAAGATACTGTTATAACATATTTAGTCCAGGTCTGTCGTTATAATATTTAAAAAATAATCCTTTTTTAGTATGGTGTATTGTTATTTGAATGCGTTTCAAAATGAGTATAAAAACATTTCATTGATAATTACAATTTAGGCCTTGAAAAATTAATATTAACCTAAAATTTTTTTGTAAAATTATTAATAGAAACTGCAAACTAAAAATATTAAGTTAAATCTACAATATGTTATCAAAAACTCGCAAAATTGTAAAGTTTTATTAATTCTTAGTATAATTAATTATTAACTTATAACTAGTTGCACATTTTATTGTGAGTACTTAATAACAATTAATCTGCCAATTCCTCCGTGGAATGTGTCAATGGTGTATGGTGAATCACACTTCTGATAAACCCATGCATGTTCGAGGTGGTGAAATTAAGTGATACTGCTGGTCAGGTTGTCAATAACTTTCAGGCTATTGAGAGTTTGTTGTACGATATGTGGCCTGAAAGTTCTTGCTGGAATAACAAGCCAGTCACCAAATGGCAGAGCCACGGGTAAAACAGCTTAGCTGACGCATCAGTTTGTTGATAAACTATATGTAGATTACATAAAAGATGTTCGTTGATTGAACATAACACCAATCCAAGCTATGAAGTTTGGTTTGACATTTGGCGATATGAGCTGGCAATTGGGCCCCGTAGAGCTTCGAAACTAGGCCAAGATCATTATTGTCCCATAAATATTAATATGAACTTTTATATAAATCCATTCATTATTCCATTGGGATAATACTGATACTAAATCAAGCATATGCTGCCCTATCCGGAACACTTAAAGGAATTTAGGTGACTAGTTGCTGTGAATGTAGCCGTTCCTCATGCAGTCTGTTGTAGCTGATTCGGTTGCTGGCAGATGTATCCTCTAATAAAGAAAGAACATTTTAAACATCGAATACCAGAGACAAAAACGGTTATTGATATACCATTTAACATACCTGTCTATTTGTTGTGCGATTCTCCACCTCTCCACCATGTATTCTGATGATCTCGCTTCAATCGTGCCACTTAACTGTACTCGCATTTCATCAAACTCGCGTTGCAATTGCACGTATTGACAAACTGTGATGATGTAGCTATATAACGTATAGTCTAGTTCTGCTGGCGATCAACGATCGCTGATGCCTTTGGGGCGTAACCTAACTCCTTCAATTATTCCGAGGTCGCAAACCGCAGCTGATAGTATATACAGTGTGAGTCAGCTGTTGTCTTATATATTATTATAACCTGGAGCTAGTGTGACCAAATGAACATGCCTGCACATCATTATACATAAAATTTTAATTCACATGCACTTCACTATGAATGTGTATAGCATGTGTTCTGATATCAAAGAAATAGTTTAAATAAGAAATAAGCATTATTACAATGAAATGCTAATAGTAAGACGATTCATATAAGGCGTGAATCTAACAATTTAATTAGCAAATTACTTTAACCCGCGGTCACTCGCGCCTGTTTTTGTACCGTCGTTACTCGCGGGGTGTAGAGAACACCCCAAACTTTTAACACGTTTATTTAAATATGAAAAAAAAATTAAGTCAATAATGATGCACATTTGTAAAGTACAAGATGTTTTTTGTATGATACAAATAAAAATATTACATTTATTTCCTACAAATTGGACTGGCATTATTTTAAAATAAGCCTGCAAAATTTTCATTTTAAAATACATAATTTTGTATTTTTTGTAAACCACGAGAAAAACGTTAAAACCAGTAACAAACTTACTTCGTAATTAACGTTAAGGATAGTAGAAATTAAAAAAAAATATTTTTATCATTTTCCAAACATGTAGAGCAGACTATAAAGTTCTCAGTACCCCAGATACATTTTTGAAGGTCGTTACGTTACAATCGTCCATGCCTGAAGGTTCAATGACCTAAAATGAACAGCTACTGAAATATTCGCGGTTTGTCGCATTCTTTTTGAAATTTTAGGAGGTTTTTCTTGTCGTTGGGGTGTAGAGAACACCCCGCGCGAGTGATCGCGGGTTAAGAGGTTCATGAATTTCTTCCCCAAAACACATATTTCACTTTTCCCACTTTAATAAAATATGCATTTCTAGGTTTCTAATGATGTAAAAATTATCATTCTACGTGCAGTAGAAGTATTTTTAATAATTTTTTGAAAATGTTTTACCACCTGTCACAGTCTACTAAATCCAATACTAAAATCCATTTTTCTCAAAACTAACATTTTTACTATATAAGGAACAGTTATTCCTAAACTACTGCATTTAACATTATGTAACTTTGCATAATTAATAACTACACATAATTAATAATTACAATACTTTAATCGAGGGATTTTTTCAAAAAAAGTATTCTGACTTAATTTATAGCATTAAACATCATGAAATTTCACTGTTTTTGAAAAAAAAACCAGATTTGTGCAAAAAATATTTTTTTAAAAAAAATAACTCTCTAGACATCCTATTCAAATAATCTCTGATTAAAGTATGTATTATGGTTCAAAGAATATTCAGTAAAAAAATTGGAGATTTTTATTCATTGGAATGTTTATAAATTGTTACTTAAAAATACTTATTTTTAACATTACTGAGATGCAAATCCTGTTTCATGAACCTACCCCTATAAAGTGTACGCAATGAAGATAAAATATAAGTGCTAATTAAATAATTAGTTTATTTATTAACAACCTTAAAATATATATTGTTGTATTTGTTCTTAAATTTTAGTAAGTATCCAATTAAATCATATATAAACAGGGATTCTTTATTTAAAGAAATATACAGCACTTGAGGAAAGGAATCTCATTTTTATGTATGAAAGCAAATTTGTCTCTCTGACAAGGATCTTATTGTTCAATTGTTATGTAATTTGTTTCCGCTTTTATGACTAAGTGGTCATTTTTTCCCCGAATAAAGCGTTACATGACCTGATATTAAAAAGTTGACTTTTTTATTTTCTGAAAGATTGTGTTGAAATGGTAAAAAATGTTTCCGGAGTTTTAACAATGTAACTTTTCATCCGCTAAGAAACTTTCAAGAACTTCATTAGAACAATGACGTAAATGGGTCAGGGCTAAGAATAGCTGTCTCATAAAAATGAGCATAACAAAATTCAACATATATTTTTCCTGAACGCATGAGCAGAAATGACACAGCTATTTAATGCCTGAATTGGTTTATTTTCCGTGTTGAAAATTTGTTAATTCCCAGTTTTACTTATATAAAATAAGTTAAATCTTATTTATGCATTGTTTTTTATTTGTATATAATAATTAAATTGTACAGTAGTTCAATTGTTCTTTGATATGTTTTGTCAAACATTATAACGAACAAAAATTAATATTTATCACAATTGAATAGAAATCACAAACTAAAAATAACGTGAATTTTATTATATTTGCAATCTAGTGATTAATCAGACCAAATGGTCTGGGTTTGATGCCCGATGCCGACAAATACTCTCCAAGTACACACGGAGTATACGTGCTCGTTAAATCAGAGGGGTGGAAATTCTTGTGGGTGATCGCAGTTGAAACCACAGATGAAGGAAGCTGGAGAAAATTTCCTTCCCCTCCAGCTCCATGCCGAAATTGTGGAGATGGAGGTAGTTAGTGCCGCGATCTATCATGTAGAAGTCCAACCTGTCTCAGGCTCTGACATCTTTCATAGTTTCCTTCGGGAAGGCCACGCCAACAACATTGATTAATTTAATAATTATATTTCGATAATTTGTTTTAATTGTATTAAATAATAATAAATTTATTAGAAAATATATAAAATCCATTTATATGACATCGACAGTAGAATTGTTTTCTCTCTCAACATCCTTTACAAAACTCTTGTGATGAGTATCCTTAATTTGACAAAAATATCTTCTTATAATTCATAATTTTATAATTTGTATGCATAAATACAGATAATTTTTCACAAAAAATTAGGCCATATATATTTTTCAAACCCTAATATTTGAAAAAGATTTACTTGTTAGGGGAGAAAAATACTTCAAATTATAAAGAAACTATTCAGTTTCACTCAGAAATTTAAAAAAGAGAGAAGAAAGTAAAACTACAAAAGTGTTGATACTTTAAATGTAATATAACAATGTATTCATTTAAAACTAAGGAAAATATATTCCTAGTTAATAAATATATATGCTCAGTATGTTAAAATGTTTCATTTCGATAAATTTCAATTAACGCATATGAATACAATGCACGCAAAACTGGGGATACAAATTCACGAATAAAACATAAACTAAAACTGCATGAATCAATAGGAAAATAACATTGCTCAATTGAAATGATAAATGTTTCTTAGGTTTTGCACTTAAGGGTTAAAAATAGTGCTCATTGAACAAAGTATTCCACTTAGTAGTAACTCCTCAAGGTCAAACATAAATTCTTTTAATTATTATGTTTTCTACTACTTTGCAGAGAATAAATTACAGTCATTTTGCCTTCACAGCCATGAAAAACAATCAAATGTACCAGTTTGAATTAATTAGCGGAATTGATATGCTCGTTGCGGATGAAAATGTGATGTTATGGATACGATTCATATCCGAGCAATATTGCAGAATTAACATTTTTATTCTTATTTTATGCTGGATTGAAATGGAAACATGCGCAGTTTCATTGAATGAAAATTTTAATTTAGCTCAGGTACAAGAAATATCAAACCTTAATACAAAGAAACCAAGGAAAACTTGTGCATTATTACTTATTTTGAGAAGAACATTTTAAAACACACACACACACAATGTTAAACATTTCACTTTATAAAATCATACTAATTAAATTTAAATTAGAATTTTTCTTGTCTGTCTGCAATTTTTCTTAATCTCCTCAAACTTACAGTACGCTTAAAATTTTACAAGGTTTTGCTGTATATTTCTTTATAAACGTCACAATTTCTCTTATTGCATCATGGCGAATCGTTATTTGAGTTGTTTTAGCACTTGCTGATAAAAGCAAGCAATCTGATATACTGTGTAGTCTCACATTTTTATTTGTAACTTTATTCAGTTTTATTACGATTCATTAATTTTTACTAATCTTAAGGGGGAAAAAATGTCTTCAGATTTGACAACTCAATAATGCTTAAAGATGAGTAACGCGTTTTGAACTGGAAACAATCGTGCTTGGATGACAAATGCCATTTAAATTTTGTTGGTACTATTACATTTATGAAGTTATTCCCCACAAAGCAAACAAAGGGAAATTTTTATCAATATATTAGAACGAAATGATAATAATCGGTGGAACTGTGGATTTCCCTTTTTTGATTGTTACTGATACTTTTTTTGAATTTGTGGTTATCTCCATTAAAATACCAGCTTCCTATGAAGGGTTTCAGGACATGCTCGAAAGAGTAAAATCCAAGAATTAAGACTATTTGCTTAAGGAACATATATCTTAAATTTCCAATAATACTTATATCTTTTGTGATCTTAATATATTTTAAGTATTCTGCATAAAAACAAAAATAAATTTTTAGTTCAAAAAATACTTTTTGTTTAATTTAATTTGAACATATTTATTGAGATCTCATAATATATGTAGGAAAGGAGTGCAAGTTTTCTTTTACTTCTTTTGATTTTTATTGTAAGAGATGGCACCACTAATCGAAACCACGTGAGTTTTAGCTGCGCGATACGATGAGATCATGTATTTATAAAGTGCAGAAAGAAGAAACTGGGAGTTGCACAAAGCTTGAATGAAGCAGGTCAGAGGAAATCGCTCTTCCGTTGTTTGAGAAAGAGTACGTGTTTTCGGAATTAGTATGGTGTTATCTCGAATAATTTAAAACCCCTTGTAAATAGTTAATGTTTTAGTTGTGTTATTAATAAATTAAGTTATTTTAACTCTGCGTGCTTATTTTAACATTAAAATCGAACCTTCCCCTAGACGCCGTCCCACATATATGCTGTTGTTTAGGTACCATTTTTTTTAAAAAAATATTCCTTAAATATGTAAAATATTTTTTTCATAAAACTATACAAAAAACATACTGAACCTGTTGTTTCAGTAAATTATCGCGATAGTTTCTTTAAAATATTATAAAACTATGTAACTTTAAAATTTTTTATTTCTCCCCTTTCTAATACATAAAAATATTTTTTTTTAAAAACTATTTACCACTTAGACTGAAAAAAAGGTTAACTATATCCACAGGTATCCAGTATAAAAGTATAAAAAAATTTGGTGCCAATTCGTACAATTTTTTTTTTTTAATTTCACTTTTAAGGGCAAAATCTATGCTGTGGAGAAAAGAAGAACAAATAAAGGTAACAATGTTTTCACACATCAATACTATTGACTA
The DNA here is from genome assembly GCA_019973975.1 of Trichonephila clavata. Classification (NCBI taxonomy): domain Eukaryota; kingdom Metazoa; phylum Arthropoda; class Arachnida; order Araneae; family Nephilidae; genus Trichonephila; species Trichonephila clavata. The sequence goes on from BMAO01007875.1 coordinate 26,876, forward strand.
ATATTTATCTGCCTATTTTTATATACTTCACAATGATACTTAAAATTTTTTCTAGAATTACGAAAGTAATTTAAAATTAAATTGTTTTTCCCTTTGTTATAGCTGAACATGTGTGTTATACATTTTTATATTCAGAATAATATGCACTATTTTTAATGTAAAATTGAATAATTAATTTTTTGAAGAGGTATGCTGCCTTGGTTCTCTAAGAAATTAATGATTTTCCTGAGGTCACTTAGTTTATCGTGAGGATGTACCCAGAACAGGACAACGCTGACGCTTAAATTCGGAGGCAAGTCAACCTTTAACCTCTCTTTGGTCAAACCAGCAAAGTTCACTCGCCTATCTCCGACTTCAAACTCCACCGCATGAGGAGTAACAATGGACCAATGACCGGGTAATAGTCATGTCTATTTCCAACAGAGATCATTTTGCATCACGTTTCTTCAATTGAAGTCGGGCATATCCCGACTTTAAAGAGACAAATCGGAGAAACAGGACACTTGCTTACACCCACTCCCAGACCTGAATAGATTCGCTCTCAGATAAAAAAAAAAAGATAGCAAGCTCTGCATCACACCCACAGCTATAACGTTAGTAATCAGCACTGCAATAACCTTTTCTTGTCACGACCAGGGACATTTTAAGGCATGGGTTAACTGGCCCCGGGCCCAGGGCCTCATGCTCGTTCGAGGTCTTGTTTCGTTCACGACTCTGTCTTAATAAGATCACGATCGAGATAATTTTAATGGTCAAATATTATTCCCGCTCATATTCTCCGAAAAAGAAGGAATTTCAAACTGCATGTCAACTGGTAAAAGTGGCAAGACTGTATTATCACGGGATAGTTGTTTTTCATATCTAAGCCTAGGCCTAATACCATAAACAATCATGCAAAGGATTCTGTTGAAATGCGGCCATCGGTCGAGCAGGTTTACGAATAGGTTTCTGTGATTGTGAGTTGTGCGCATTTATTTGTTTCAAATTACCATTTGAACGAGTATTTGATAAGGCATGCTATGCAGTGTCTACTTTTAAAGCTCTCAGATTGGGCCTACTTTTGAATAGGAGCCTAGTGCCTCAAAAAATCTCACGATTTCTCTGGCCCCATGTCCTCAAAGATTCTTAAGACATCCCTGGTCAGGAACGGGACAAATTTGAACAAATTAAACTACAATAATAACAATCCGCACTAGGATATATTTTTAAGTTGATAGAGCTTATTTCGTTATCTTTAATTTTTTAGCGGATAAATGCGTCACATTTTTAAAATTTGTAGAAGACCAATTTGTCGAAAATGAACTTCGGCTCTCAGTTATAAAACAACACATTTTGATAGCATGCATATTATGTTCGTAATTTTAAGTAAATTCCTTACAGCATTATTTTACCAACTAACTATAAGGATATCTATAAAATGTAGATAACACAAAATGAATTTGTGAAGGTATAGTTTAACTTATAAATATATTTCCAGTATATGCATGTATATATATATATATTTCTATATCCGAAATATATTTAAAATCAGTGCAGATTAATTTGTCTGGATTCATTAAAATTAGAACTATAATGAGAAACCTAATCCATGCTTATGAATAAATCATAAAATTACATTCACTGAAAAAAATAAAAGTTTAAGATATAAATATGTGAACAGGTTATTAAAATTAATGGTAAGAAAGTCAATGAAATAAAAAAAGAACATAATTTATAAGCAATAAGTACATAACACGTTCTCTGAAACTAACGATCAACGTAAAATTATAGGCAACCTTTTTCTTAGTAACATTAAAAATATTTACTGTACATTTAACATAACATGCATAAATATTGCAAACGTAAAAGACATAAAAATGAAAATTTTTCGACCACCCTTGACTCTTGCGGTTCAAAATTAAATACATATTTTACATTAAAGTTTCAAAAAATGAAATTTTGATAATTCTCAATAGACTTTCTTTATAAGTTAGCTATAGAAATATTAGTAAAACTAGTACTGTTTCGATTTACAATTTTGCATAAAAACAAAATTGAATTAATTCGTAGAAGAAATCCAATATATATATATATATATATATAAATATATGTATATAGAATTTGGGAAATGAATCTGTTTTAGTTAATGATCTTAATGATTATGGTAGTAACACTAAGACTAATAGATTCAAGACAAGAATTTTTTGGAACTAAAAATTCATTAATAGTCATTCTCATCATATTAAACAAATACCAATTTAGACTCTAGTAATTATAATAATCAATCTGGTCATAAAAGTTACATTAATAGTATTACTCTACATGTGTAAATACAGTTTATTGATAGGTGGCACTTCTAGCTAAGTAAATTAACAATATTATATTTTATTAATAATTAATTGTATGTGTCTGGGTAGTACTTTTATTTTCTATAAATTTTAAAACAAAATATAGTTTTTAAATGTGTATATATACAGCATTAATGCTATTTTATCAAATCTTAATAATTTTACGCGTTGCTGTTATTGTTCATAGCCCGGGAATAGGTTTGTACTCACGTGGTATGTCTTTATCTAATAGTTTTAACCTTGATTTTTAAAATATTTTAGCAATTATTACAGGCTATAATATTATCGTTTTACACTAATAGATTATGGTTTTTTATAGAAATTTCTTGCTTTCCCTATAGCCCAGAGTATTGGCAAATTCAGGTGAAGGTTGGCTGGCCGAAAAACATTGTTTAAACCTGCAATCCCGGTTCATAAGGCCAGGAATTTGCTCTAGTATTTCTGTGGCTAAATCTATTCTATCATGACTATAGTTATCTTAGGTATATAACTATTTTTTGTATATTATTGTACTATATATGTATATATATATATATATATATATATACATAAAATGGCTGTAACATTTTGGTAATGAATAACACAAACTTTTTTAAATATTTTTACTTTATCTCATATCTGCAATATGTAATGTTATTTTTATAATATCCCTCATCTTAGAAAGAACACTCAAATTGCAGTTTATTTATTTATTGAATTAACTATATAATTCTGTGTTACATTTAGGTTTCATTTATCTTAATTTCTTTTCCTGGTAAGTTAAGGTCTAAAATTAATAAGATAACAGAATTTTGTGTGAATTATTGATTAACAAACAAATTTATTTATCTAACTGAAATTTAGACGAATAGATATTTTCCGTAGACTAGACAAGATATGTACAATTTTAAAACAAGTACTTTTGTTGGAAAAATAGTTAAAAATGGCGGGTTTTTTCCCTCAATAGTTTTTTTTTTATATCACAATTTTTCAGAAACATATGACAAAAGCCTAATAATCATTCAACATTTCAATAACTTAGATCAATTATTGTAAATAATTCAACAACAGCAATTATTTTTAAAAAATTGCAGTAAAATAGTCATTTGTTTTATTTATACCTCTAAGTAGCATTTTCTTAATATTAGACTTTTACCTTTTAATTATGAAACATTGATATCTAAAGTTAATAAATTTCTATCAGAACACATTTTTTATTCCTCAAATTAATTTCAAGTTTCAATTATATCTACATAATATTCGTTGGTTTAATTGTGATTTATCTTCGTTATAAATATTTGTTTAATTCTTAGTATTTAGAGAGTGAGAGGATAATGATATTGAAGAACAGAAAATGTATCCTATTCTTTCTTTCATTGCAGAAAATGTCAAAGGCAAAGGGCATCTTGCCTATTTTCCGTGACAAAGATGGCTACTTATTTCGCGCAAATTGACAGTTATTATCCGAATGGTCCGTGTATTGTATTGTAACGGGTTTTATCCTGTCTGGATATAAAGTGCAATTATGGAATTTATAGTCAACGAATTGGTATCACTATATATATATATATATATATATAAATGAATGATTGTGGGGAATTACGTACCATTTAATCTTCTTGAGGGCTTGTTTATTTCTGATTAAGTTTAACACATATTTATAAAATTATTTTGTACAGTTGTGTTTCTTTTATTTTCAAAATAATATTTAATACAATTAAATTTTGAGAACTGAAATAAAAACATAACAATTTAATTTAGAAGTGAAAATGTAAACTAATAGTAATAATATAAATACGATCCATATAGCTTAAAGAAAAAGTACACAAGAATGCTTTTCTCTTATTTGGGAGTTAACAATTTTTAAATTTTATGTTTCGAGATTCTTAACGTAGGTTTCTAAAGATACAGCTAGTACAGTGTTCCTCAAACTGTGGGGCGCGCCCCTTTGGGGGGAGGCGAGCATAGTGGAAAGGCAAAAACAAAAGATTATTTAAAAAAATTATTAATTTACTGAAAGTAAACAAACAAAATACATCAGACATAATAAAACATAAAATACACATTTACACTGATATAAGATACTTAAAAATTTATATGTACTGTGCAATACATTTTATAATTAATTTAACAATTCTAAGTAAAAAACAAGTTTATTACTTATTAGTGACCTCATGGGCTTCTCATATATAAAATTATATGCAAAATTTTACACTTATCTTGATAATTTGTACGGATTATTATTAATCCCTGAATTGCTGATTAGAAATTACACGATCTCCCCAATGGCATCATTTAACGCGTAGGGGAGTGTATAGGGTGTATTAGAAAAGGGGGTAGAAAAGGAATAAATAAGCAAATCCTCTGAAATAAGTCAATCCTTCGCAAATACTGTCAGGGGGATTTTTTTGCATTCCAATGCCTTCGAAATAATTTTATGGAGAACATTTCACAGAAAAGATCGTACTTCGGAACGACGTATATGTACGTCCGGGGCAATCAGCGCACTGGTTGAGCGAGACGTGTATATATGTTGGTGGCACTTAGCGTCGGCTTAGCGTCAAAGTATAGTATTATTTAATTCCATTCATTGCTATTGTATAGAAGGGGGGGATGAAATTATGATTGGATATTGGGTCGCAAATATTGAAAGTTTGAGAAGCACTGAGTTAGCCCCTTGTGGAATTGATCAGATTTTAGAGTTCTCAGAATGAAGCGTATATTTTCACATTTCCATTTTTATATTTACCTAGATTAAGAGAAAGCATCTTAGTTAAGATAAGATTTAAATATAAAACGGTTAATCTAAAATATATTTTTACCATTTTTCATTATATTTTGAGTAATGTTTTATTAATCTTTATGAAACTTAAAAACTATTATAGTATATTTAACTGCTTTAATCATTCTAAACCATCAAATGCAAAATATAAGCTCAATACATATTTGTAATAACCATTGAAAATTACTACTGTAATTCCTTGAAGTACGCACATATTTTAAGAATTTCCGTCATAACTACATGCTTTGATCATATCTTGTTTCATATCCTGGCAAATTCTGATTTATTATTTTAATGTTTTTAAGAGAACCAGAATTTTAATTTAAATTTTCCATGTAAACAAATAATGAATACGGAAGTATATTCTTACATTCCTTGTATTTTCTTTCATCTTAGTTAATATAAATAAGCAGCACCAATCACATGAGAGATCTCTTAGCAAACAAGAAAATCAGAATTACCCAGTATCAATGTTACTCTGGGAATAAATGCACGGGATTATTTTTTTACTGTTCTCTCTCTTTAGCAGCTCGTAATCAGCATCTGTCAGATTGTCTTGGCATTTAAATCCCTAGCATTTCTTGGAAATAGAACATTTTGTTGTTTTCCTAATGAGTTTGCTTGTCGATTTCTTAAGAAAATCGCCTATGGGATTTCATACTCTTGAGAAATATATTGCAGCATATAAATAACTTTTTAGACAGTATTTCGAAAGATCATAAAAACACAAAACTGGGAAACAATTTTTGGAATATATGCATGGAATTTTTAAATGCATGTTATATTTTGTGAAAACAAAATTTTCTTTCAAGAAGTGTCATATAAAACACATTTCCCTCCACTCCAAATGCCAAGTATAAAAGCATAAGTAGTCTAAACCCTTCTCATAAGGTACAACTAATACATTGGTAGACGGATTGAAATGGAAATAAAAATAGAAATTATAGAAAAATTTTCAATTTCTATAATTTTTTACAAAACGATATTAGATTTGTACTTGTTGTTATACTTCTAAAATTTAGAAAGACTTAAGTTTAGTAATTGAGTAAATATGTTCAAATATATTAATCTTCTTCAAAATGGTTTTTCAAGTTTCGAAAAAAAATTATAATGTACGTTTACTTTTGAATTAAATACAATTTGTTACCTATGAACGTTAGTATTGTTGAAAAATATGTACTTTTTTAAATGAAAATTTCTGTAAACAGCAAAAGGTTGGCTACAACAAAAGGGCATGAATTAATTGGCTAGAAAAATGTAATTGCAATTAAACAGAAACTATGACGTCACAGGAATTTAGCGCAATGTAATGAAAATGTGAGCATTATGTGCATATTTTCAAAAATGTTACGGGACGTGACTGGCAATTTCTAATCCTTATTAGATTAAGGTATCCGAACACGTTCGGAGTACTTTTTAGCAAAATAGCATACTAAAACATTATAAATGCTCTTATAGGACTCAATACCAATAAATATTACTATTTAGCTATCCATATTTAAAATTAATTACCTGAATTTCACAAAAATCACAATTATAAGTGAAATATTAGCAATATTTTTGAAAAACTTCAAAGCAGTTAGAGAAAAAAGTAATAAACATATATTAGTAAAATTATTACAAACACAAATTAGATACACTTATCTAGAAAATGTACTAAAATTTTAATTTTTTTATTTAAATTTGAAAATTTTAGTGCTGATTGTGTAAGCATTATAAGAAATGTTACATTTTTTATGAGACCTTTATTTAAATAACAAGCCGTAACTCGAAAAGTATTCATGCATTAAGAAATATTTTAGTAGATTCTCTAGAAAATAACATAAATATCAGGTTTTAAAAGTTTTATAGAAATACATGTGTAATATATCGAGTTATCAGACTCGCCATGATAGATTTTGAGCAATTTAAATGCCCACTTCTGGTAGATCAAAAACCCACTTCCGGTTTCTGTAACTTTATAAAATTGATTGTAACTTGGCCTCTAGGTAGCGTGGAAACAAAACAAAGTATGTTTCGTAAAGTCAAAAGATAGCTCTATTCAATAAAATAAATTTTTTAAAAAATATCTGTCTTGACTGAATTTGGTCATTTTTAACCTGTTCGGATACCTTAAAAAGTGCAAGACATTTTGTTCTTGTTAAGCTTCTGTGTATTTCGTTTTATATAACTATTGTTAATATGATTAATGTTTATTTTATGAGAAACTGTTTTATAAATTGCTATGTGAAAATTCAAAATCGACATCTCTAATAACATTCAAGCTAATTCCATATTTATTTGAATCTAAGCTACATCCCCCCCCCATATTATTTCTATTGAAAATCGGGTGCGGCTTAGAATCAAACGCGGAAATTTAGTTGGATGAGATGTAATGAACATGATACTGAAGGTTAGTGTAATCACAGGTCCATGTAAGATTTAAAATATCTTTAATATTGGTAAAATTATTTATTCACTTCTGATTAACTCCCATTTTATTATTTTTTCAAAATTTTGTAAACATGGATTGCCAATGAGAACTGTTTTACATTATTGTTTATTTTCCCCCAAAACGTGTTGAGAATTAAGAGGGTGGCTTAGAATGAATAGCGGCTTAGATTGAATTAAATACGGTATTTCGAATAAATATTTGAAAAGAGAACGTTAAGGCTTTATTTAATTAAATCATTAAATTCATTTCATATGTTTATATTAAAAGCAGGAAGTTAATCATAAAGTCTCGAAACTACATCTCAAACACCAACATTCACTAAATCTATTACATTTAATAAATTTAAAAATATATTTAAGTTTCGAAGACTTCAAAATGATCTCCAGGCTTTAAGACGGCTAATTCAAAGGGAATCTATTCAATAGTCAATTAAAAGCAATTTGCGTAGCCGTATATCACATTAACCAAGACAAGTGAAACCAAATTAAAAGATACTTACGGCAGCTAGATTCTTCTACAAATCTAATAAGTAAAGTGCAGTTACAGATCCCTTTATCTCTTTACTGCTCAGATCTCTGACGTTTTATTTATTTCTTGCTAATTGTATCTGGCTCCCTTGCTCTGTTTTAATTTAGGGACATTCTAAGACAGTAACTAACACCTGGGATAATAGAATATGCTCACTAAGTTCATTCAGCAGGTATTTGTATTAAATTTACTTAAGCTTGTGAATCAGAATTACTTGACTTTTGGATCTTCAGTAGGTAGGAACTAAGTATATGCGTTAATAATGTAAGAATGCAAATTTTATTTAAACAATTAATCCAGGGTGTTGTGCTAATGTATTCAGGAAGGTGTGAGTCGGATAAGTAGTTAGAGTATAGCAAATGTAGAATAAATTACGAACTAGTATTGTGTGTATTTTAAATAAATGCACATAAGCAAGAATAAGAAGGTACAAATGTAACTATGTTTCATTAAAGTAATTTGAAGTGAACTTTTGTCCTTTAGAATAAGTACTGCGACGAATTGTGTCTTATAAATTAATTAAATTACATCAAAGATTTTTTTTTTTATTTTGGTATATTTCAGGAAAAAAAATGTTTTTAATCAGATTGTGCATAATTATATAAATTATAACGCATGTATAAATAATTTTCTCTTTGTAATGCAATACTTACATCATTATCTTTCAATATTAAAATTAGTTAAGCATGCAGGTAAAGAATAGGTTTGCATGTCAATCCTATAACTACTGGTAATGAAAACTAAAGCTTCGAATACATACAAATTTCGAAGAAAACAATTTTTTTTGGTCCATTATGCTGGAAAGCTTGCCATCAAATTTTAGATCTGATAACTAATCAATGTTTAAGATATTTGAAGTTTTCTAAGCTTAGGTTTTGGTTTCGGTTTCCTTTTATAAAGCATTTTTAATTCTTAAATTGAATTCATTAAAACTATTTTTGAGCAGAAACACTTCTTTTAATGTGAAATGGTTTTTAATTTATATTTTCATTACAAAAATAATTTCTGCTTGGTTAAGTTTTGAGTTCTCCTAGTTTGTTAAATAGATTGATTGATTTCCAAGCCAAATTTGTTTTAAAACTAGTTTATATAATTTAGAAGCTTTTTCCCTTATTTCTTTCCTGTTAAAAAACTGCCATGTTAAAATGGTTCTCAGGTTGCCATGAGAAACAATATTTTGAAAAGATGGAATACTACTGCAAATGATTTATCTAAAATCAGGCTTTAGCTGTGATACTGCAATTGTACTTCTAAATACAAGTATTCTGATTTCAAGTATTGCAGATAAAACTGAATATTCTTATGATGTATCTAACATATTGTAGTAATATAGAGAGTGATTCATAAAGAAGTATAGAGTTTAGAGTTATAATAGGATTTTCTTGAACTTAAAAAAGTACGACAATATGAATGAACAAAACCTATATACAAGCATATGAGTTTTATTATGAGAAACACGTATTAAAAATTTTAGTATGAAGGAATGCCATTTTTAAAATGTATGTTCAAATCCGATGGTTTTTGATGATTTTGGGTGCCAAAATTCGTGTTAATTGTAACACCAATTATCGCAAATACAGTTTATTTTTAAATGCCTATCCATTAAGATTAATTTACTCCCCCCCCCTCCACAAATGGGAGATCCTAAAATGATTTAGATTTCGAATGCAAATAATTTAATTCACATATAAGATAAATCTACCTAGTACATATTCTTCTTTATATTTTGTCATGTTATCTGTTAATTTTAAATTTTTGTTGAGAAATTTGCTACCGCTTTTGTTTGTTCTCTTCTCCATCAACTGATAGTAATATTTCTTTTGGATGAAAAGTATCGCTAATAAGCTTGCTGGACCTAAAATGAAAGATACATAAATGAAATACCAAGATATATATTTGTGTAGTGATTTTTAAATAAAAGGAAACCTAATTTTTAAGAAAAATTATGAGTTAGATAAAATTAATATAATTTAGGAATATATCAGACATTTGGGAAATATATCCCCTTTTCTGGAGATACAGATTTCCGGTTGAACTGTCAACGTATAAAACTGATGTGTACCGGATTCGTTGCCCATGAAAACGTATAACTGTGCAGCATATAAATGTATTTAAGATAGTACTTAATTTATTTGAGATTGTTAGCTGAAGAGTCACTGATAAAATATTGTTTTTACTCTTATTCGTTAGGAATGAAATCTTGGCATACCACAATTTATAGGAATGGGATACAGTTGACAATAACACATTTTGTCATTGACCCCTTTAAATATTTAAGAGTTACAGACAGAAGCTATCTAGATAAGAAAAAGTTATGGACGTCATTGGACTAGCATAAAAAAGAATCGGAATCCAGTCTTAGCAAAATTATTAAAATATTTCAACGTTCACAATATAGAAATTGAAAGATGCGTGAAAGTGTTGAATTTCACTACAAAAACTAGATCTTTAATTTCCAAATTTGCTGACGAATCTCTACCTGTGTTTCCTTTCTTTCACTCACAGTATAAAAATTGACCCCTTTTGGAATGAATTATAATAGCAAGTGAAACATAGATTATATGTACCGTAAAAACAATCATGGATGGGCTGTCTATGGACTTCTGAATTAGATGAATCATTGTAGAAATCAGAACTTAATCCTACGAAAGTTATGTTCAACATGTAGTGGCATGTATAGGGAATAATTCATTAAAATATACAGCCCTAACTGAAATAAAAGGGCACTATTGTTTTCAGTGAGGCAGAATATGGCCCACTATGGTCGTGAGTAGACCCAACGTTGTCATTCGGTATATTATTATCGTGAGATGCCATGTTGCGGTCATTACTTGTTGTAACGTATTGAACTTGATTGGTAGGTTTTAACCCACCCTCCCTATTTTCCTGATTTCCCTCTTGTTGATTATCACCTGTTTTATGTGTTGACCAACTCCAAACAACAAAAAGTATTTTGAAAAATCTCGATGATATATAAGCTGGTAACCAAACCTCTTTTCAATACACAATCTTGAATGGAGTTACAGTTGAATAGATAAATACAGTTTTTTTTTTAAATAATTCCGACAAAAAGAAACAAATTACTTTAGACAGATTTTAAATTATATTTTTATTCCTGCTAAGGTGCGTAATAACTTTTTATTTGTTACATTTAAAAATTGATTGATGAAGACACTGTTCCTTTAAATTGGAAATTAAATATTAGCTACAGTTTTTAAACAGCAAACATGAAAAACTCCAACTTAATTTTGAACTTCTAAAAACTATTTCCTCTTTTAAAAGCAAAAAAAAAAAAAACTTTTTAAGTATTCGTATTACAAAGTTTTTAATTACGTGCATAGTCATTTTTTAGATTGCTTAAACATGCATAAACCTATGTTGCTGGTATTTACTTTTTATGAATAATTAGATAATATTTTTTTTTAAATTCAGCTTTGTTACTTGAGGCAAAAACTATTAAGCATTATTTTCTTTTGAAGTCATAAAAAATATTTTTAAAAAAATACTCTTACTTGGAAGGGTCCGTAGTAAACCTAAGAAAAAGAAAACAACAATGAACGTATTTGGTTATGTTATAAAAATGTATGGGTATGCAAGTGAATGTAATTTTTACATAAAATATTACTTATTTAAATAAATGAATTTTATTTTTAGACCGCAGTGATATTTTTGCAAATTTTAATATATGTTTTTTTAATTCTAAAATGGTTCAGAAGACTGATGAAACTTCTAATGCAAATATATATATTGTTATATATATATATGCTTAAAGTTTCTGTATTATGTTTTCATTCTTCAAAACTCATTTGTCCCTTTGGGCAGTCCTTAGAATAATAATTTTTTTTGGTATTAATAGAAAAAGCATGACACACAATATGCACAGTTAAGTGAGTAAATTCCCCAAACACATTTAAATATAAATTAATTTATTTTAAAAAACAAGGGAGGGTAAAAAAAAAGCTCTGTCCACCTACTGTAGACGAATCCCCATTGTACAAATTATACGACTGTCCACATCATTGCTCAAATTGTAAAACTATAATTTACATGTATTATGTATTTCTATTTATTTGTTATTTTTTGCAAAATTCATTTTTATCGCTCCTCTTTAGTTAAGTCAGCGACATTATATGAAACAAAGCTCATGTTTGCCAACTCAGCGCGTACGGCACATGTGGAATCGGAAATTCCGACTTGGCGAATTACCTTGCACATTGAATTGTTACGCTATAGTAATTAACACATTTATTACAGTGTCACGAAACACACACTAACACACACATGTATATAAAGAGATAATTTTTTCAAAAAACAGATTTTTTTTTCAATTTATGGAATTAAACATTGTGTAAGCATGAGTGTTTTAGTTTATGTATTACGTATACATAATTCAATATTGAATTAATCAAATGCTGTCCATTTCTATATAATCCAATGTTGTTATTACATTAAATCCAATGTTTACGTGAATAAGCATACTTGAGTTACACGCATAACGTCTAAATGCCTAACCATCCCTCAAATTGGCCTAAATGTAATAGTGTAGTGTGAAGGTTAACGTGCATAACACTAGTATCTAGTTGTTATACTTTTTTATTGCACCAAAAATTATTTGAATTTTAATAAAATATATTGCAATTTATTCTATTCATTTACATATTATACAATAATAAGGGAGGGGGAAACAATAAAAGTTTCTTATTTTACCTTAAAGGCACAAATGTTGCTGTTGCATTTTCTATATTATATAAAGCATCCAATTCAATTTCTTCAGTTAATTTGTCTTCTCTAAAAAGTACAAAATATGTATACCTTACCAAATTTTTATAATCAAATTCAATAGAGCTGTACAACTGACATTAATTTTAAGTTGATTTTAGTAATGGTTATACAATTAATCTTTGAATCTTGCATAAATTATTATTGTAGCTGAATATTTGTTTTTATGAATTTAGCTCAAAAA
>BMAO01007876.1:0-16820 GCA_019973975.1 Trichonephila clavata
GCCAGACTTCGTTATTTTTATAAAAGCTGAAGTTTTTCTACGGATGTCACAACAGGTAAGAACGATCAGCGAGTATGGAGTTTGGATTGTGGTTACTTGGGCAGGTAACAGGTAGTAAAGGTGTATAAATAGTACCTCACTTTCTATAAAGTATAAAGCTCAATTTTTTATATTTTCTTCGGAATAACATAAGAAATCACGTCATCCATTGCCGGACACTTAGTATGGTTAGAACTCCCTGCCAGACACCCCTGAACTTTAAAAAAATAAAATAAACTTTCGTTATAGTATAAAAGCTGAATTTTATATATGTTACTTGGAGCCTATAAAAAAATGTTACCCCAAAAGCCAGACAGTTTTAATGGTTTTTCATCTAGCCAGACACATTCAAAGTCCGCTGTCGCGAGTACAACGCAACAGCAATTCAAGCCGGTGTGAGTGAGATAGTGTTTAGTCTATTGCGATCGTTCCCCGCGCACCATCACTTTTAAAGGTATTATGTATTGAACTGTTATGACTTCAACCTACGTTTTGTTAATATATTTGTACAGTTTTTTGTGTGAAACGAAAGTGTGTAACGAAGGTCAAAAAGACACAATAGTACGCACTCTATTAACCACGTGACACTAGCCATTCGGCCTGCCGAATAGTTGGTGAAAGCAGATTTAAATAGCCACGCGCACAAAACATTTCGTTATAGTTGATTATTCACTGTTGGATGTATTGTAATTGTGCTCAGTTTTGAGAGTAAAAGAGAGTTGAATAAAAAAATGACGAATAAATGTTGATCTGAGCTAACCGCCGTAGTTTTTCTTTGAAAGCAGATTATAAGTGTAGTTTTAGTAAAAAAGATTATCATGGAAAATACATTAATTGTTTCGTTTGTAATAAAAGTGATGGTAAAATAATATTGTTCTCAGAGGAAACATTAAGAAAATGCCGAACTGTTTTGAAAATCAGAAAAAAGTATAACCTAAAATACAAAGACATTATTTTGCCTGACGAATATATTGGCAATGGTTATCACCGAGAATGCTATAAGGCATTTACAGGAGTTATGAAAAAGTACTTAACTTCTAAACCTGTAAATTCTACAAAAAACAGTGAAAAACAAAAATCAGTCAGTGTATCTGCATACAATAGTTCTCCAACCCGCCGTTGATACCTGAGTTGACCGCAGAACCATCTTGTTTACAGTCTTTAACAACAGAATCTTCAATAACATCCAGTCAAGTTAATTTCTAATTTTATAGAATCAAAACTACAACTTTTCAAGGAAATCGTCATTTACAGAATTTACCTACAGAATCTTCATCAATATGCAACCAAGTTTAATTTTGATTCAATTAAACTCCAATCTACAACTTCTCAAGAAAATATTGAAATTTTTGAACCAGATGTTAGTGATAATAATGATTCAACTGAGGATGCAAATATTCTGAACGAAAATGATGCTAGTACTAATATTATCAAATTGTTGTGTGTTTTGCAACAGGGAACATAAGAAATTACATTCAAAAATGCTTCCACTTCATAAAGCTGATACCAACCAATTTAAATCTAGTGTACTACCCAACATCGAAGGTCAAGAAGAATATGCGGAATTATTAAATAAATTGAAAAATTTTCTGGTCCAAAAATATCTTATCATACCGAATGCAGAGTTAATTTTAATAATAAAATATCCTTTTCAAAAAAACCATCCAGTAAAAATGATTGGCATTGTCATCGGGAATATCACCAATTAGCGTTCAATGAAATAAGTGGCATCATCGAGGAAGACGTAATTAAGAAAGGGCGCTGTTATTTATTAGTATATTTACATGAACTGTACATTGATTCATTGGAGAAGATCTATGAAGAAAATTCTGTTGAAATAAATTCTATTTTTACGGCACACCACCTAGAAGAAAAATTTTGAAAACATTTTCTAAGAATATCAAATTTTTTACTATTCGTAATAAAAAACTAATAGCACCCAATTATTTACAAGCAATAGATGATACAATATTTGAAAACTTACTAACTGAAAATACTTTGCAAAAAGCTGCATTAATTTTAAGAAAATTAATACTGCAAATGGAAAAAAATAAGTTACCGATTAAAAATATCACAGCACAGCATTTAATGTCAGGAGAAGTTCGATACCACCACAATTACTAGACTTTTACTTTACCCTTCTAGGTGGATGTAATAAAAAACGGAAAAAAAGCATGAAATGTGCTCGTCAAGTTCATTCTTATTCTCAAGATGTCATCTTTGCAGTCCATAATGGTCATGTGAAAACGCCAAAGCACATCATGTTAGGTATGACTTTAAAGAGCTTAACAAGCAGTAGGAAAATTATTGACATTATTAATCGATACGGTCATTGTATAAGTTATCAGGGCATCGAGGAACTTGAAACTGAAACAACGTATACTTCTTTTGAACAATCCAGTTTATGCCCAGAAACGATTAAAAAAAATCCTGAACTTTTTACTGGTGTGTCATATGACAATTTCGACCGTTTTGTGGAAACTGCAAACGGAAAGGATACTTTACATGATACGGTGGGTATTATTTACCAGAACATCGAGGCCAATACAACCGAAGAATCTGAGATGCCCAAAGAACTTAACATGTCCGAAGCGCTGATTACAAATAATGAAAATAATTTACCATGTACAACAAAAAAAAGAAGAAGAACTTTTGAAGCCATATCTATAGAAGAGATTCCGTATCCTAAAAAACCGAAAATGACGAGTGAACTGCAATCAACCATTGATGATACAGAAATTATACTCTCAACAAACTCGCAATTATACACGGAAATTGACAATATATGGATGATTAGTCATGTTATGTAGCTACCTGACGTTCCTATGTGGGTTGGTTTCAATAGTCGGATTTATAAGAATGATAGCCCGCAGCAACTTATTTCTTATTTAATCCCAATCAATGCATCACCAACCAGTACATCTATAGTTCTAGAAACTATGGAACAAAGTAAAAAAATAGCTGAAGATTTACATCAACGTTGCATCCAGGTTACGTACGATCTTGCGATAGCAAAAGTAGCGTTTCAAATACAAGCTACGGAAAAACCTAAATTTGATAATTTATTTATACATCTAGGGCCATTCCATATTATGATGGCTTATTTTAAAGCAATCGGTAAAGTAATTAGTGACTGTGGGTTAACAAATGTTATGGTTGAGAGTAGTTTGCTGGCAAGTGGTTCTGTGAATGGTTTTCTTGACAGAAAGCACTTCAACCGCTGCAAAAGATTGCATCCTCTAGTAGCATTGGGATTATAGAAGTTCTAAATTTTAAATCATTTTTACAACATGATAATATAACATTAACAGATGATATGATAGATGAAGTGAAAAGACTACAAAACTGTGAAATATCGTCATTTCATATTGAAAATGAAGATCTGAAAGAATTGATGAATAATTACAATATTTTCAAGCAACGATGTTTCAATGGTGAGCATGGTAAAACTTCACAATTTTATTTAATTTACATCAACCTTATACATCATTACTTGGACCTGTCACGGAGCATTCGCACTGGGGATTTTGAACTTTTCATATCAACGTTGCCTAAAATTACAAATTTATTTTTTATATGCAACCAACAAAATTATGCCCGGTGGACAGTAAAATATTATGATAATTTGCTGAAAGTTGCAGAAACCCATCCTGACTTATATGAAGGATTTAAACAAGGTTGCTTTGGTATCAAACGGACCAATAAACCATTTTCTAGACAACCGATTGACCTGGTATTAGAGCAAACTATAAATGCAGACGCTGCTAGAAGGCTCACAGGTGTTATACACTTCACTAATTCAATTTCGGCACGTCAACGGTGGGCTCGTAATCATGATGTTAGGTCTACGATTATAAGTCAAGTTTATCTAGAACTAGGACTGCAAACTCATCAAGATGTTTCAACAGACTTAAATCTCCATAATATCCGGAAAAATACCAAACAATTGAGACAATTTATCGCTACCTTCGATCAATTTATTAATCCCTTCAGCTCAGAAGTGCCCAAAGACCAACTGATAAATATTTCATCTGGAAAATCCGCATCACCACCAGTAGAAGCATTCCTTCTAAATATTGAAAAAAATGGAGATTATCATCGTAAAACATTTTTTTCCGAATGTTTATCAGATATCAACAGATTTGAAAAAGCTATAAAAAAAATATCCATTGACAATTTCTCCAAAGATTTTGAGAAAAAGAAGAAAGTTCAAGTAGGTGGTAAACTTCAAGAAGTTAAAATCCAAAGAGATTTATTTTGGACGCATGCTGGGTATCTCTATGGATTACAATGTAGACATTTCAAAGATTTTGTCTTATCCAATTACCTCAGTACCCTTGTCCATGTGCCATTTGGATGGCACTATTTGTAAGACCGATAAATCTGCTCTAATGAAATGCCTAGAGAAAGAGGTCCAGCATGAGCAACCACATCATATAGATGTTCTAATAATTGATGGTTTTTTCCTATTGCATACAATGAAAAATGTTCCAAAAACATTTGGAAATATTTCAAAAAAATTGTTGCAAATGGTCACTCAATTACAAGCATCGAGAATTGACGTGATCTTTGATCAATACTTTAAACCCTCGATCAAAGATTACGAGCATTCCCAACGGTTAGAATCTGCGCAATTAGAGTACACCATAACTGGGCCTGAGCAAATTCGATCAAGTGACTTCGCGAAAGAGCTGAAAAATTTAAATTTTAAAGAAGCTCTGGTTGATTTTTTTATTTCACATTGGGCTACTGATGAAGTGGTGCCCTTTATTGGCAACAAAATTATACACATAAACTTCAGAAAATGCCATTCCTTCACTGTTAATGAATCCAACAAAGTTGTCTCAAGATTGGTTGAAGAGTTGTCATGCCCAGCACATGAGGAAGCAGATACAAAGATAGTATACCATGCATGTAACATCAACTATCCGGCAGAAATAGTAATCAGAAGTATTGATACTGATATTGCTGCAATAATGCTTGGTAACATGCACCACCTTAAAAATCAGTCGGTTGTTTGGATGCTTACGGGTACAGGAAATAATTTAAGGTATGTGGACCTAACCAAAATACACGCAGAGTTGGGACAGTTAATTTGTCAGAGCTTACCTGGATATCATGCCATCACAGGATGTGATTTTAATCCTGCATTCTTCAGAAAGGAAAATTAAAGCCTTACAAAATATTAAAAAAATTTCCAGAGTACCAGGAAGCTTTCAAGAACTTCGGTAACAGCGAATTAATTGAAAATACAGATGAACAGCAAAACTTCTTTAATATTATTCAGAGATTTATATGCAATGTATACAATGCCGGTAATGTAATTGATGTTGATGCCGCTCGACTTCAAATGTTCATCGACTCGTATACAGTCTCTGATGTAAAAGAAGCTTTTGACCGAAAGAAGTTGCGAAAGTTTGACGCTAGCAATCTACCACCTTGCAAAAGCGAGCTATTGCAGCAGTTTCTGCGAGCAAACTATATATGTACCATTTGGAACAATGCTCATCTGAAAACTCCAACCACATATCAACCAGCCAATAATGGCTGGATATTGGAAAATAATAAATACCACTTTAAATGGTTTGAAGGGGATCAACTACCAAGTTATGTGAGTGATTCCCTCAAAACTCAATCAGGTATGTAATTATTATGTCTAATTATTGTACATAATTTTTTAATTATTCATAATTGTATAAACTTGCTTAATTTTTATCAGAAACTGATGGAGAATGCGATATTGATGAAAATCAAACAACGGACGGGAGTAGTAGTGACGAAGATGGAAATATCGACGACAATGATGAAAGTTTTAGAAGTGATTAAATATTTTTTTACATGTAATAATACTTTTTTGTACTTAGTAATAATAAAATAAAAAAGAAGCAGTTAAAGAGACTACCGATAGAAGTGAAAACTTATAACTTTTAGTATTAAAATTTGAAATTTCATAATGTTTGAATTAAAATTATCAACATCAATCTGGTTTTCACATCTATTGACACTCCGAGCAACTACTAAATGCATGTTTATATGGTTTTTATTTTTCAAATATATTACGGGCTGTACAAGATAATGACGAAATATAAATAAAATTCAATTGAAATAACAATTAATATGCAATCATATTATTTATGGATAGTATTTATATTTACTTAAATTTCATGTACTTGATTTTTAACTTTATTTTAATTGTTTCCATCATTGTCATCATTATCTTAACAATACTTAGACTTTTTATACTTTCAATTATTTTATTTTGTTCTAAAAAAGATACAATAGGCTTATAGTAACTAAAGTAAGAAAGGGAAATGTTTGATTCAAATTTATTTAAGTATCGCTTAAAAACCGCATCGATCTTCGTTTTATATTTTGTAAAATGTGTATCTGAATTTTCGATCATTAGACATATTTAAATTAAGTGTTTTATTTAGAAATTCAATTAGTGGTAGATTTTTATCATCTGCAAAGTTAATATTGAAGTCTCCACTTAAAATCATCAGTACATTGTCATATTTTTCGCCAAATCTCTTTTCGAGTATTTCAGAACCTTTTTTTTTTTTTTGTATAAATCATCACGTTTTCGAATAAAAATTGTTGTATCTGTCTCATACATTTTCCAGGTGAAATATAAACGGCAACCATTAATATGTATTGCCCATTCTCGGAATCGCAACGAGCGATGCACAGTATATACACGTTGGACTTTTCACTAAATCCATTCAACTTCACTTATAAGATATACACAGCACTATACGTCAGCTGTATAGCTACAGATATACTGCTATAAGTATGTCGGTGGCGCGAACGCACGAGATTTCACCCATCCAGAAAGTGTCTAAGGAGAACAGCACACTGCGCGTGCGCCAGTCAGAGCATGTCGGTGACGCGAACCCATAAGGTTTTCCCCTATCAATAAGTGCCCAATGCCGCTAAAGAAGTTTTCACTTCAATAATGTTTAAAATATAAGATGCTTATGATCGTAATAAAATTATTTTTTCATTGGATTTCTTAAGCGATCGCAATAGACTAAACACTCTATCTCACTCACATCGGCTTGAATTGCTGTTGCGTTGTACTCGCGACAGCGGACTTTGAATGTGTCTGGCTAGATGAAAAAACCATTAAAACTGTCTGGCTTTTGGGGTAACATTTTTTTATAGGCCTCCAAGTAACATATATAAAATTCAGCTTTTATACTATAACGAAAGTTTATTTTATTTTTTTAAAGTTCAGGGGTGTCTGGCAGGGAGTTCTAACCATACTAAGTGTCCGGCAATGGATGACGTAATTTCTTATGTTATTCCGAAGAAAATATAAAAAAATTGAGCTTTATACTTTATAGAAAGTAAGGTACTATTTTATACACCTTTACTACCTGTTACCTGCCCAAGTAACCACAATCCAAACTCCATACTCGCTGATCGTTCTTACCTGTGTTGGTGACATCCGTAGAAAAACTTTCAGCTTTTATAAAATAACGAAGGTCTGGCGGTCGTGGGCTCTTGGGCTATAAGGTTTTCAACTTCGCGACGCGTATCAACGTTCAAAATATGCGATAAATCTACTTGATGATAAATTACATTTAAATTTGATAAATAACAATCCTCATTTTGAAAAAGCAAAGAGAGAGATTCGTTTTTATTATTAACTGATAAAGAATTACAATCGCTAATTTTCAATTCAGAAAAAGATTTGTGTGTGTTTACGTTAGCTTCGCGCTGAAAATCAGTTATATAACATGTTTGATCGGATCTGGGCTGTGACGTCAGTTCATATTTCTTATTTTCTTTTTCATCGAATAATTTCTGTTTTGAAGAGTTTAACGATTCTTTTTTATTCATTGGGTGTTTCACATTACTCGCGCTGTCGATGTTTTGAAATTGAATTGAGCCATTTGGCCTTGAACCTTCGCCGGAATGATTTGGGATAGTTTGCGGTGCAAAAGAATGCAAGCTCAACATATTTTGGCTAACTGATTCTAAAGCGAAATTATTTTGTCTATCATTTTTATTTTTATGTGAAAGAAGTTCTTAGAATGAGAGGAAGTAGGATTTTTTTCTGAAATCCGTGCATTTTCTTTTTCTGCTTTATTTAAATCATCAAAAATATTAGGCGGAACTATTAAATCACAATACAATTTATTACAGACTGCTGCAGTTACTATTATCGGGTTTTCACGAAAACTTGGAAGAGCTAATTTAATTTTAGTAAGTTCAGCTTGAATTTCATTTCCGAAAGCACATGTTAATTGAACAGTTCCTAAAGATTTTGTTTCGGGTGGAATGAGGGAGGATTTCACACACACAATATTCGCTCCCGAATCGATTAAAGTTTTCACGATTTTATCATTAACAAAAATATTTTCGTATTGCAATTCATATAAGGATTCATTAAACATTTTACCTTCGACTTTACAAACAGAAACGTGATTTGAATTAGGTCTAGAATTGAAATAAGTTTCGTTTCTGTGAGAACCACTACGCGGGTTATTTGCTGAAGTGTTTCATGAACAATTTGTGAAATTTTTATCACGCGAATAGTAGCGATTAAAGCCCTGAAACGAGTTGTATTTTTGTTTTTTGCTGTCATACGGCGGTTGATGGTGTGTGTTGTTGGAATACGACTTACGCTTTATTACGAAGAAAACATCGCATTCTCTCTCTCCCTAGCCAATTCAGTAGGTTTAAACCAAGATTCGTTTTGGCGTATCGCGATATGTTGTTGCGTTTCTCGATCGAGGGTGGAAAATAATTTGTCGGCTATCATTAACTCACACAAAGTTTTAAAATCATTCGCATTACGAAGTTTACAATAATATTCAAAAGAACTTGTTAATCGTGACGAAAACTGTACGTGCGATTCGTTTGGCAATCGTTGGGCCCTACGGAAATTAATTAAGCATTCTTGTGGGGTTGGTTGGAATTCTCGTAAAATAATGTGTTTAACTTTCTCGTAACCTTGGAGTTCGTTTTCGGGGATATAAAGTAAAATACTGTTAGCTTTTTCACCGAGAATATTAATTAAGATCTCTGATTTTAATTCCTGTGGAACATTTTTGGTTGTAAACGCACGTTCAAGTGAATGAAAAAATAAATTATAATTTTCAGGTTTAGAAGGAACTGGCATACTAAGGATCTTAACGGATTTAATGAGACATTCTAAAAGGTTAGTTGAGGGTGTTTCGAATGTTGCAGTAGTATTGTTTGAATTATTAGAATTTATAGCGGAGTTTATTTTCGCGAGTTCAATTTCTTTTTCAAGTTGAATGATTTTTTGGGCCGTTTGCTCGGCTTCTTTTTTCTCTAGTTCTGCTTGTTTTTTTTCTAATTCTGCTTGTTTTTTTTCTAGTTCTGATTCTTTTCGTTCCTCAACGAGTAAATTAAGCATATCCTTAACGAATTCAGGTTCGTTTTTGAAAGTGTCAGTTTGTTCGATTAGTGCTTTTAAAATCACAAGTGTAGCATTTTCTGGGACAGTAAAACCTAGTTCTTTCGCGGCAGTTATTAGATCTTTTTTCTTAGTATTTCGATACATGCTGAGTAAAAAAGGTTTGATCCTACCTGATTTGACGATATCGGTTTGTAGACTGCAGATAGACTTCGCTTATAAAAGCTATCCGTTTGCGATGAGCTCACTTTTCTCGGCGATGATTGTAGATACGAAGCAGATGGAGTTTACGCTCTTGATGCGATGAATAGGCGGGGAAATTGGCCTTTTTGTTTTACTGGAAGACTTGGACGCTGCCGAAGAGACTTTTTGGTTGAGTCTCAAGCTTTGGTTTGGCTTGGTAAAGGAGACAGTAGTATTGGTCTCAGTGCGGAGGATTGGCTCTTAGTAGGCGTCGGAGGAATTCGCTGATCAAGCATTCGCCATTGTGTTGGGCGATTTCAATGAGCGCAGTTTGTTTTGGGCGACTTTTGATTTTAACACGGTTTCAAAAACCATTAGAGCCCCCATGTAACAGAGAGGGTGGTGTCTAGGGGTATGTTGAATGAAAAAGACGTTTAGGTTTAAGGATATTTAATGACATCTACAGGTTGTTAAACCTGACTAGGCGCGCGCTGCTGGGACAAGGTAAGTGTACTCCTTCTCCCGCTTACATCCGGGGGTTACAGAGAGTGGCGCTGGTGTCGCCTGAGCGTATACAACATATATATATATATATATATATATATGAATATGTTAAAATTATTAAATAACAGAATTTAAAAAGAAAATGTACAAATTATTTTAACAGGAATAGGCATTTGAATCCATGAAATTTAATTATATGTTTTATAATTGTATTGTTTCTTAAACTGATTTTTATGCATCAAGTCGACTCACACGTGTCAGGCTGCCCGTCCTTTGGAAGCGTTTTCATACGAATTGTCTTCATCCGAATAGGGACGCTTACGTACGAATGATCCCATTGCATTGAAACGACATAGAGGTCTTCCACTACAGCCGCAATAATTCTTGCGTACACAGACGAAAACGTGCGATCTGCGAAACATCCGATTGTTACTACATTCCGAAGTAAGGTGGTTCTCCAGAGGAAAAGTTTTATCTCGTGCACTGGAATTAAAAGACGAAATGAAAATGTTTTTCGAACAAAATAAAAATTATGATTTTGTTCATTTGTTGGAAGATAAAATAGGGTGCGCTAAACTAGCTTACTTATGAGACATTTTTGTTACTTTTAATAACAAATTCAAGTATGCAAGAGCCGAAAGAAAATATACGAAACTGGACAGATAAACTGGTGGGATTCCAAAAAGAAATAGCTTTATGGAAGAATAAAGTCCAGGAAGGATATTTAGAAGAGTTTGAGTCAGTCCTGAAAGGGGGGGGGGATTTTAATGAAACTATTCATAAATTTGCTATTGACCATTTGACAACATTAGAGGAGAGAATTATTCATTATGTCCCAAATTTAGATATAAAAAATGTGATTGGGTTCGTAATCCATTTGTGATAACGAATACTTCTGTATTTGAATTAACTTTGAATGAAGAGGAAGAACTAATTTCGCTTTCTAATAATCGAGATTTTATTTTAAAATGTTTGGAAGAATCAATTAATTCATGATGCGATTATCCCATGATATCCAAAAAAGCTTTAAAAATGTTATTACAATTTTCTACATCTTATTTGTGTGAATTCGGATTTTCAGTGTTAACCAACATAAAAACGAAAAAAAGATCGAGACTGTTAAATGTAGAAGACGATATGAGAGTAGCATTGTCATTTTTACGACCCAAAATAAATGAAGCTATCAAAAAACATCAAGCTCAAATTTCTCATTAAAAATATTCTTATTATTCAAACGTACTGTTGTTTTTGTAGTACATATTATATTACTTTTTATTTTACATTCCAAATTACCATCATAAATTGTTTTACACAGTGTATTATAGGTAAGTAAACAACTTTTAAACTTATCTTTTTCTTTGTGTGCCGCCAAATTTTGAAATCGTTAAAAGTGTACCGGGTCCAAAAAAAAAAAGTTGTGAATCATTGATAAGGTGATACAAATTACCGCAAGTAATTTTGACACCCAGTTTCCTCCCCAGAGGATCTTGACTCTTGGGATGAGCTCTTGACGATGCGAACTTGCACTAGGATTTAATTTTGGCGATAGCACCCAACCCAAACAGACACTCTAGGGATCTTTTACATGCCGTATAATCATACGACATGGCCACTGTCGATTTTCTGCATCATGAAAATCCACCGACTTGGGCCAGGGTCGAATCCGCAACCTTAGGTGCAGAAGACTAGAGACAAATAAACCACGCCATCCAGCCGGCTAATTTTGAGTGAGTGAATATTAACGTCGCACTGTCTTAGCAACACGAGGGATTTTGACGAGGGTCTGCGTAATTTTGAACCATGGTCAAGTGACGCGGACGACACCTGAGCTGGCACCCACCTCTCCTAACTACCACACCACACCACGGGTCGGCTAATTTTGAAAAATGGCTCTGACTATCAAGGAACTTGGCCACCCTTGATCTATATTAATAATATTTTGTCTATATATAGCGAAGACTTTTGAACAGATCCTGAACTAAGATTTTTTAAATTTATTGAAACACCTACGTGTGTTGTTTTCGGTGCGACAGTGGTCTCTTTGTGGGAAACTGAGCTTTACAGGCGAAGTTCAAATCCCAGCATGAACTTGAAAAATAAGATTTTGGCAACAACCCTGGAAGATGTTGTCAGGGGAACCAGATTAGCAAAAAATCTAGCGGGGAAAAATGATATCACCAAGGAACCATCGGGAAGGCTCTGGGATCAATCCTTTTGGTAATTTTCATGAGGCTATATAAGGGTTTTCGAGACAACGGTCGAGTTAGTCGAGATCAGAATCTGCAAGTACATCACTGCAATAAGACCGAGAGACTTTATCTGTCTGGTTTCCTGCTAGTAGAACTGTTCTAGAGTGTCGTTTCTGAAACACTGTAAAGATTGTTTATAACAAAAGCGTTTTACATTACTATAAATAATCTCTTATAATATTTCTTTGTGTACATACGTCAATTCGTCTAGGAGACTTTAGCTTTGAAAAATCTTCAACCCCTTTGAGTAAAGATTTTCCGTCAAGTTTAGCATCTGGGGAAAATTTCATTTTGCTCTTTTTAACGATCTAGATTTAAATGATTATTTTAAATCATATAAACCTCAAGAATATTAATTCTAAATCTGCAAAATAGAGCTAAAAAATGCTTAAAATTAGAGGCATAACTGGTAATTCTCACTTAAAAGGACTGTAACGTATGCGCCCCCCCCCTTGAGACATCTGGGACTTGCTTCCCACGGCCGGGTCAGTTTAGAAGAATGATGACCACACGTGCAAAACCACCTGCAGTCGCTAATATACTGCGACGGACGTGTCTTAATGAGCCCCTGCAACCTTTGACCCGAGGGAAACATTTCGCCTCCACCGGATGGGGGGTGAAAGGGGACGCGGAGACGTCGGTGAACCGCAGAGAAGAGAGAACAGCGCGGAAACTTCGCCTGGAACGGACACCATCAAGATCCCTCCCTCACAAAATTATTTTGGACTTTAAAATCATCCCATAGTGAAACTAGTATATTAATGTAAATAATAGCTGTGATAATTAAAATAAATTATATTTCAAACACGCTACCATATATTATTAATCAAACGTCACAGCATTAACGAAAGTGGTGTCAGCGGTAAGGATTAATAAAAAAATAATAGAGATTACCGGACCCGTGAGAGGAGGTGATTTGGTGATTCTGGTTTATTACGGGAGCTCTGCAAACTGCACGTAGAAAAACTCAAGACGCATGAGCTTGGAAATAAGGATAAAACTATCCTTTAGAGAAAAGAAAAGCAACTCAGAAGGCCGAGATTTGATGGTGGATAAGCTATCCCATCAATAAAGAAAATCCTTTTGTGTGTGTTGTGAAAATTGAAATTATCTTTAAAGCAAGAAATGTCAACCGGATCTTCGGTATTCCCAAGTTCCAGCAGATAGTACTTCAAAAGGGGTGAGTACTGTTATATTTCTTGAGTTGTATTAGTTGCTTGCTAAAATTTCTACTACAAATTTTGAGATACTTAGTGTTTTTTCTTGCATGGGAACAATGTTATTGTGGTTCTAGAGAATTGTAAATACGAGTGTTGTGTGCAACTTTTAGCTTAAGATTTATTGTGTTTTTAAGTTTCTTGATAGTTTTGATTATTTTACAGTGTTAAAATTTTTCTTTGTTTGTTTCTGTGTTTGCATGGGACCAGTGTTATTGTTGTGAATTTTAACAAATATATTGTGCTGATATTGTTCAAAAATGGCTTTTCTCGGAAAAGGGAAAAAGCAAGATATGTTGCTACTCGCAGAGGAATTAGGGGTAGATGTCACACCAAACATGACTGTCCCTAACCTCAAAATCGCAATCACTAACAGTGAGGGTTACGAAGAGGAATTCGTAAAAAATCTGTTTGAGACTATTATGGCAAATAGGAAAATTGAAGAGGAATGGGAAAGGGCAGAAAAAATTAGATTTGCAGAATCAGAAAGGGCAGAAAAAATTAGATTTGAAGAATCAGAAAGAGCAGAGACCTTGAGATTAGCGGAGCACGCGTTGAAAGAGAAGGAATTACAATTAAAATTTGATCTAGAAAGATTTAAAATAGAATCCGGACATAGTGTAAACGATGAATCAACCGGCTGTATAAATCCCCGTTCTGTAACCTCGAATGTAAATTTAAGAAAATTAATCCCAGATTTTAATCCAAATCAGTCAGATATTAGTTTGTATTTGGTGATTTTTGAACGTCAGGCTAAAAGGGCTTTAATTGAAAAAACAGACTGGGTAGGGCATTTATTAGGGTTGTTACCTTTGGATATCGTGCAGTTCATTGCTCGCGAACCGGAGGAACAAGCAGAAAATTATGACTATATTAAAAAACTATTACTTAAACGATTTAAGTTAAGTCCGGAAGTCTTTCGCCAGAGATTTGTTCAACACCAAAAGAAATCGGATAGTACCTGGAAAGACTTCACCTTTGAAATGACTAACTATTTAGAGGAGTGGCTAATCGGCCTAGAGATCGAGTCGTTTGAGGACCTTAAAGATTTAATGGTTGTCGACCAACTAAAAAAACGCGCGTATGCTAGTATGAGAGAACATTTCTTAGATGATTGGGCGAATCTCAAATCATCTACTCAAATAGCCGAACTCTTTGACAACTACGAGGATGTCAGGAAAATAAATTCAAAAACCGCGGATAAATTCAGCAGGAACGAGAGAAATTTGACAACTTCCGGGTTTAGGGAGAAGAAAACTAGGTTCGGGGAAATTCCCCCTAAACCAGTGGTTTCTCTTCCTGAGGGCGATAGGGGGAGAGTTTTCGAAAGACGCGTGATACAAAAATGTTTCCATTGCAACCTGCCCGGACATATAAAGGCGGCATGCCCGAAATTAAATAGGAATAAAGCAACGGAGTCTCTCAATAATATTGAAGGAAATGGGAACTCGGATTTTCTTGGTTCATATGTAACAAAGGGCTCTGTGAATGGTCAAGAAATAGATATACTTAGGGATACGGGGGCAACAATAGATTTGGTGTGTGCTAAATACATTAATTCTTCTTCCTTCTCCGGTGAAAAGGTCTGGGTTAAACAACCGTTAAGCTCAGAATTGGTTTGCTTACCCTTGGCGGTCGTGGAAATTTCCGGAAACTTCGGAATGGTGCAAACTAAAGCAGCAGTTTGTGGTAATCATTTGAATCAACATGGTCGGTATTTGCTCGGAAACAAACGGCCGAATTAATAAAAGAAAATTTAGGCTATGATTTTCTTTCAGTTGAGGTAGTCAATGCTGTTCAGACAAGGTCTCAAACCATAGCGGCTAGGAGAGAAATAGAGTTAAATAGCTGTAGCGATAGGAAAGGGGAAGATGAGGCTATAATTGTTTCTCCGGAGGCAGAGGATCAAATTTTAATCCCTGAAATGCAGGAATATGTTCCGGAGTTAGAGCTGCTAAAAGTTACTCGAGATGAGTTAATTGAAGCTCAAAAAAATAGCGAGGATATTAAATCATTGTATGAACAGGCAGTCAGTCAGGTGCAGGCAATAAATAAGGCTTATTCTCTAGAAAACGGGTTACTCGTCAAAAAACGCGAGGATAAGTTAGGTAATGTGGCTAAATTAATAGTAGTGCCAGAAAGGTTCCGTGAGCAAATTAAATCGTTGTGTCATGAAGGAACCTCTGCACATCTGGGGGTTACGAAAACTAAAGACAAGTTAAACCGATATTTTTATTGGCCGAATTGTTATAAGGATATAGAAGCGTACGTAAAAAACTTGCGATCAGTGTCAGAGGGCTGGGAAGCCAAATGAGAAAAAGAAAAGCTCCACTAAAATTGGTCCGGTTATTCAGGAGGTCTTTACTAAGCTAAATATTGATGCATGTGGGCCTCTCCCAATCACATCTAATGGGAATCGATATCTCATCACGGCCATATGCATGTCATCAAAATTCCCTGAAGCTATTCCGGTGGCTGATATCAGTTCGGTTAGTGTTACAAATGCTCTCTTAAATATCTTTAGTCGTATGGGTTTCCACGGGAAATACAATGTGACCAGGGTACTTCCTTTACTAGTGCTCTGACTACCGAGTTTTTTGAAAGATTCGGAATACTTGTCCGGCATAGTTCTGTGTATCATCCTCAGAGTAACCCTATTGAGCGATTTCATCGAACATTGAAACGACTCTTGCGAGTCTTATGTTTAGAGGCAGGCTCCGAATGGGACAAACATCTTCCGTCTATTCTTTTAGCGTTGCGAACTGTGACTCACGAGAGTACAGGGTATACACCATCAGAGTTGGTGTATGGGAAAAATTTGCGGACTCCAGAAACATTAGTAATGGAACATTGGATGGAACCGGAAGAAGAAAATGATCTCGTCACTGAATATGTGTTAAGTTAATTAATAGATTAAAAAGGTGTCAGGAGGTAGCTATAGATAAAATGGAAGAGATGCAAATTAAGAGGAAAACTTGGTATGATAAAAATGCAGTAAAACGCGAATTTAAGGATGAGATTTAGTACTTGTTTGGCTACATCTCGAGCGAATAAATTAGCAGTACAGTGGATAGGCCCTGGGACGGTTTTTAAATAAAAATTTCCGAACGAACTATTTGATAGAAATTCCCGGCAGACGAGAAACCTCTCAAATCTATCACATAAATATGCTAAAACCGTATATAAAAGGCCGGAACATGTTAATTTAATATATTACCGATGAAGCACACAATCTCT
>BMAO01007877.1:0-21020 GCA_019973975.1 Trichonephila clavata
AAAAAGCTTGTGAATTTAACTGTTATTTTCTAATATTCATATAAAGTTTCCTTTTTGCTGTTCTTGAAAATTCATTTCAGTATTATTATTAGGACATCAAAGTTTTTAATGCTAATAATTCTTTTATTTTTTAAAATTGTAAGGAAATATTTTTGTTTGGTTAACATATATAAGACAATTTATATGAAATTCAATAACTCATGAGAAATAATTTGTAATAAAGAATAATCCAATAAAATTTAATCATTATTCCTAAAAATTATGTATTAACATGATTCCTTTCTTTAACTTAATAGTATAGGAGTATTTTCTTTTTTAAACTTTGAAGACAGTCTAAAGGGAAATTTCTAAAAGAAATTTCAAACCTTTGTAAATGATAATTACTAAGTAAAGTCAGACAATCAAAGCTGGTAAATGTGTTATTTCATTACAGATTCATCATATATTTCGAAAAATCTTACTATGTCTTGGGAATTTTTATAGAACAGTTGTTTAAAAAATTAATATACAATAACAATGTTTCAATTTTATATATCCATATTAATGCAAATAAAGATTGAAACTGACCAAAAAAAATACTCTTTTGGAATACATCTTAGTAAAAAAAATACTCTTCATAAATGCATAATGAAGCAATGTCACTGATAGTCTTTCAAAAGAATATGAAAATGCATTTTTTAAATTGCAATGAATTTCTTAGTTAAAAAAATAAAATTTTCACATGCTTCACTTGTATAAAATCATGTAATATTAAAATTAAATGTTGATAAATGATGCAAATTAAATAATTTTAATTACTAATTTAAACTAGCTAACAAAAATTTTGTATGCTCCAAAATGTAAAAATTTTCATGAAAATAATTTAGCATGTTTCAAGCAATTTCTAAAATAAATCCCATATTTTAATATGATTCGTTTTTTTTTTTCATGGGGACAATGATTTATTAAAAAAAAAAAAATTCAAACATTTGTAGGTGATAATTATTAAGACTTCAAAGTGCTAAATGTTATTATTTTACAACATATCTTTAAAAGCTTCATAATGGATTGGTACAAATCATACTATTTTAAGGCCACACAATGCGCTAAACATTTCAAAAACAATTTTGACATTTTCTTATGGCCCAAATCATTGAGAAGCTTGCCACCAAATTTTAGATTTGATAATAAATTAGTTTTAAAGATATTTGAAGAGCTTAGGTTTTGGTTTCAGTTTCATTTTAAAGCAGTTTTCCACTCTTAAATTGAATTAAAAATATTTTTGAGCCCAATCAACTCTTGCAGTGTGAAATGGTTAATTATTTCAGTTCTCATTACTAAAAGCATTTCTGCTTGATAATGTTTTGAGTTCTCATAGTTACTTAATTAAGATTATTTTCAAGGCTAATTTTTGTTTTAAAAATAGTTTATATAACTTGGAAGATTTATCGTTATTTTTTTTTCTTTTTGGTCCAAACATTCTCAGGTTGCTGTGAGAAACAATCTTTCGAAGAGATGGACACTACTGAAAATAATATATCTAAAAATCACCCTCAGTTAATACTGCAATTAGACTTCTGAATTCAAGTATTGCAGATAAAACTGAATATTCCCATGATGTACTTAACTACATGATAATATATTGTCGTACTATATTTTAGTACTTTAAAGTGTGCAATAAAATTCAAACTTGCTAAACTGTGCCCCAATTTAAAACTGATTTTTTTTTTTTTTTTTTTTACAAACCTGGTGATTTTTATAGCTAAAGTTAGTATCATTATTTTACACATAAATACTTTGTATTTCAAACAGTGCTGGTTTAAGCTCATTTCGAGCACTGGGTACAGAAGATCCTCAATTTTTAAAAACAAATTCAATACTTTTTTAAACTTGCCTTTGTGTAAAGTGCCTATAACATGTTGATCTACTTTTTAAAAATTATTATACAATATTAAGGGAATGTTTCATCAGAAAAGGCGCAAATAATTTAAAAAATTCAATTTAATTATCCTCAGTTTTAAATGTATTTTTCTTCTTATTGAATTACATATAATTTATAAAAATAGTATAATCTATATATATAAAGGAGAAAAGCGACTCACTGACTGACTGATCACGAAATCTCTGGAACTATTCAACCTACAGACTTGAAATTTGGTAGACATGTTCCTTTGATAGAGTAGACATCAGCTAAGAAAGGATTTTCCGAAATTCGAAACGCAAGGGGCGTTACGGGGGTTAAGGGCTTTAATAATAATTGTTTCCATGTTTAAACTACTTGATGTACAATCTTGAAATTGAGTAAGCGGATTCCTTTCAGAGAGTAGAGATCCGCTACAAAATGAGTTTGCTGAAAATCGACCCCCAAGTGGCGTTGCAGGGGCTTAGGGGCGTTATAGATAATTATTTCCATTTTTAAACTATTTGACGCACTGTCTTTAAATTTGATATATATAGATTCCTTTCGTAGAATAATGATCAGTTACAAAACGGGTTTTCTGAAAACAGACTTCTAAGTGGCGTTGCGGGGGATTAAGGGGCGTAATAGATAAATATATCCGTTTTTAAACTACTTCACCTACCTGCTTGAAAATTGGTAGGTAAGTTTCTTTCCTGGAGTAAATATCCGCTACAAAATGGGTTTTGGGAAAATTGACCCCCAAGGGGTGTTGCGGGGGCGGGGGTTTAAGGGGCGTTATAAATTCCTATTTTTAAGTTATTAGACGTACAGTCTTGAAACTTAGTAAGCAGATTCCTTCTCATAGGGTAGAATTCGATAAAAAAGGGGTTTCGTGAAAATTGCTCCCAAGTGGCGTTGAGGGGACTTAAGGGGCGTTATAGATAATTATTTCCATTTTAAAACTATTAGACGCACAGTCTTTATATTTGATAAAGAGATTTCTTTCATAGAGTAGATATCAACTATAAGAAGGTTTTGTGAAAACAGACCTCTAAGTGGCGTTGCAGGGGAATAAGTGGCGTAAGAGATAAATATTTTCGTTTTTAAAACTATTTGACCTACCAGCTTGAAAATTGGTAGGAATGTTTCTTTCATGGAGTAAATATCCGCTACAAAACGGGTTTGGAGAAAATTGACCTCCAAGGGGAGATATAAATAATTATTTCTTTTTTTAAACTATTAGACTCACAGTCTTGAAATTTGGTTAGCAGATTCCTCTCATAGGATAGAAATAAACTGCAAAATGTGTTTTGTGAAAATCAACCCCTAGGTGGTGTTGCGGGGGTTCAAGGGGCGTTATTGATATTTTTTTTGCATTTTTGATTAATTGGACGCACAGTCTTCAAATTTTGCTAAGCAGATTCCTTTCATAGAGTGCAATTCCCCTACAAAATGGGTTTTGTGAAAACAGACCCAGAAGTGGCGTTGCGGCGGCTCAATTGGCGTTATAGACAATTATCCCATTTTTAAACTTTTAGACGTACAGTCTTGAAATTTGATAAGCAGATTCCTTTCGTAAAGTAGAGAACCGCTACAAAATGGGTTTCGCGAATATCAACTACCAAGTTTAATTTCGGGAGATTAAGAGGCGTAATCGATAAATATTTCCATTTTTAAACTATTTGATCATCCTGCTTGAAAATTGGTAGGCATGTTCCTTTCATGGAAATAGATTCCTCTAACAAAGAGTAAAACGAAAATTGACCCCAAAGGATGGTTTGCGAGTGGTCAAGAGGAGTTACAGAAAAAAATTCCTGTTTTTAATTGTTAGACCCATATACTTGAAATTTGTTAAGCATGTTTCTTTTGTTGAATAGGGATCCACTAAGAATAAATTTTAAGCAAATCAAGTTCTGGGGGGTTGCAGGGGGTTACTGGGACTTATTAACAAAAAAAAATTACTTTTTTCGAGCTACAAGAACTATAATAATGAAATTTGGTTTGCATTTTTCTTTTGTTGAATTGAAATCCGCTAAGAGCGGTAATTTTGGAAAACGGCTCTCAACGGGATTACGGGATATTTATAGTAAAACTTTTGCTTTTTTCTGTTAGATTTAGACTTGAATTTGGCTTGCATGTTCAATTTACGGAGTAGAGATCCACCGAAAATTGGTTTTGCGGGAATCCACTTGGTTTTTGAGTTACGAAAGAGCAAACATCATTCTATGCTTCAATTTTAGAGATTTTTAGAAATACAAATTAGACGAGTTCTGCCCTTTTTTTTTATCAACAGGTGACAGTTACAGGTATAAGTATATTTTTCAATTCAATCGAATTCTTAATGCTAGGACTTAGATATCAATAATTTATACATATATATAAGCAGTAAAAATTTATAAAACATCATGAAATACCCAGCGAAGCGGGCGGGTAACAGCTAGTTTATTATAAACAAGATACTTAAAATATAAATTAAACAAAATAGAAATTAATATTTCTAATAAAGTTTTTTTTGAATCACTAAAATAAATACCTGGTCAAGATTATAACCAAGTAGAAATTGTGAATGAAATTTTATGCAATATTCATTTATATATATATGTATTGAATTTTTTTTTTTTATCAATATTATTGTGTTGTAAAAAAATAAAATTCATATATTTCTAGCTGTTACCCGCCGCTTCGCTGGTATTTCATGATGTTTTATAAATTTTTACTGCTTATATATATGTATAAATTATTGATATCTAAGTCTCATTAAGAATTCGATTGAATTAAAAATATACTTATACCTGTAACTGTCATGTTGATAAAAAAAGGCAAACTCTCTAATTTGTATTTCTAAAAATCTCTAAAATTGAAGCATAGAATGATGTTTGCTCTTTCGTACTCAAAAACCAGTGATTCCCGCAAAACCAATTTTCGTGATCTCTACTCCGTAATTGAACATGCAAGCCAATTTTAAGCTAAATCTAACAGAAAAAGCAAAAGTTTTACTATAAATTATCCCGTATTAAGTCCCGCATTAAGAGCCGTTGTTCGCAAATATACTTACCTGCGTCTTAGCGGATTTCAATTCAACAAAAGAAAAATGCAAACCAAATTTCATTATTATAGTTCTTGTAGCTCGAAAAAAAGTAATTTTTTTTGTTAATAAGTCCCAGTAACCCCTGCAACCCCCCAGAACTTGATTTGCTTAAAATTTATTCTTAGTGGATCCCTATTCAACAAAAGAAACATGCTTAACAAATTTAAGTATATGGGTCTAACAATTAAAAACAGGAATTTTTTTCTGTAACTCCTCTTGACCACTCGCAAACATCTTTAGGGGTCAATTTTCATTTTACTCTTTGTTAGAGGAACTCTATTTCATGAAAGGAACATGCCTACCAATTTTCAAGCAGGATGATCAAGTAGTTTAAAAATGGAAATATTTATCGATTACGCCTCTTAATCTCCCGAAATTAAACTTGGTAGTTGATATTCGCGAAACCCATTTTGTAGCGGTTCTCTACTTTACGAAAGGAATCTGCTTATCAAATTTCAAGACTGTACGTCTAACAGTTTAAAAATGGGGATAATTGTCTATAACGCCAATTGAGCCTCCGCAACGCCACTTCTGGGTCTGTTTTCACAAAACCCATTTTGTAGGGGAATTGCACTCTATGAAAGGAATCTGCTTAGCAAAATTTGAAGACTGTGCGTCCAATTAATCAAAAATGCAAAAAAATTATCAATAACGCCCCTTGAACCCCGCAACACCACCTAGGGGTTGATTTTCTCAAAACACATTTTGCAGTTTATTTCTATCCTATGAGAGGAATCTGCTAACCAAATTTCAAGACTGTGAGTCTAATAGTTTAAAAAAAGAAATAATTATTTATATCTGCCCTTAACCCCCGCAACACCCCTTGGGGGTCAATTTTCTCCAAACCCGTTTTGTAGCGGATATTTACTCCATGAAAGAAACATTCCTACCAATTTTCAAGCTGGTAGGTCAAATAGTTTTAAAAACGAAAATATTTATCTCTTACGCCACTTATTCCCCTGCAACGCCACTTAGAGGTCTGTTTTCACAAAACCTTCTTATAGTTGATATCTACTCTATGAAAGAAATCTCTTTATCAAATATAAAGACTGTGCGTCTAATAGTTTAAAAATGGAAATAATTATCTATAACGCCCCTTAAGTCCATTCAACGCCACTTGGGAGCAATTTTCACGAAACCCATTTTTAGCGTATCTCTACCCTATGAGAGGAATCTGCTTACTAAGTTTCAAGACTGTACGTCTAATAACTTAAAAATAGGAATTTATAACGCCCCTTAAACCCCCCGCCCCGCAACACCCCTTGGGGGTCAATTTTCCCAAAACCCATTTTGTAGCGGATATTTACTCCAGGAAAGAAACTTACCTACCAATTTTCAAGCAGGTAGGTGAAGTAGTTTAAAAACGGATATATTTATCTATTACGCCCCTTAATCCCCCGCAACGCCACTTAGAAGTCTGTTTTCAGAAAACCCGTTTTGTAACTGATCATTATTCTACGAAAGGAATCTATATATCAAATTTAAAGACAGTGCGTCAAATAGTTTAAAAATGGAAATAATTATCTATAACGCCCCTAAGCCCCTGCAACGCCACTTGGGGGTCGATTTTCAGCAAACTCATTTTGTAGCGGATCTCTACTCTCTGAAAGGAATCCGCTTACTCAATTTCAAGATTGTACATCAAGTAGTTTAAACATGGAAACAATTATTATTAAAGCCCTTAACCCCCCGTAACGCCCTTGCGTTTCGAATTTCGGAAAATCCTTTCTTAGCTGATGTCTACTCTATCAAAGGAACATGTCTACCAAATTTCAAGTCTGTAGGTTGAATAGTTCCAGAGATTTCGTGATTAGTCAGTCAGTCAGTCAGTGAGTGAGTCGCTTTTCTCCTTTATATATATAGATTCACACTTAAAAAAAATGGAAGATAAAAAAACATCAGAGAGAGAAAGAATACAAAAAGATAGAGAGAGAAAAGAATACAAAAAGTTAGAGAGAGAAAAAGATACAAAATTCTCACTCTGAAGTTAAAACGTGTGAAAATATATTATTAAAGATTAAAATCATTATTATACATCAACAAGTTACTAAAGTTTATCATGAATAAATTGAGTTCCATTCTAATCAAAATCACAGTTTCTACTACTTATAAGCAAGGTAATTAACTAATTATAGCATTAGTTTATCAGGAAAATCCGAAATTTCAAGAAACTTTTCAGTTTCCTAAATTATACTTGAGCAAAATATTAATTATTTCAAAGTTTGTCTAAGAAATGCTCAATCAGTACTCATACCATTTAAAAATTTTGAACTTATGTATTAAACTGCCAAATAATTTTGCCAAGCAAAAACGCATCAAGAACTTTAAAAAATATTATTATTATTACTGCGTTCATGAGCTATGATGCCTATGAGCAGGAACAGTTCCAGTTATTGGCTGTATATTGCAACAACATCCCACAGAATCAAATGTCTATACATAAAGCCATATTTGATTTCATGATCCTTATTCTGAATAAATATACAATTGATGCAAGTACTCTTCTTGGGTCAATATTTGTAAGTAACTCAATGTAACAAATTTATTCAGGACTTATAAGCAGGATAATATCAATATACATGTCTTTTAGACTTTAATGTTTATGTAAAAATAAATCTAATGATATAAAGCAAATCTAATCTATAATGATAAATCTTCTACAAATTGTGCAAATACCTATAAATGCTTATTTGTAATACACAGTAAAAAAATTTGCACATCTCTGTGATAGGTTTATACCACAGTCAAACTCTGAAAAACAAATGTTCTGCTAATAGATACCACACAAATGTATAACAATTATTATTATTATTATTATTATTTTGTAAAAGAATTATGGATTCAAAAATGACTTTTTTAAAATTTTGATCATGTAAGAGTGAGCAGGACATTTATAATCCATATATGGAAATAAACATATTCTATTATACACACATTTTTATTAAAAAATTTTAATGCCTTAATTTATTATCATATTTGGAATTCAATTCTCGATAAATCATATCTTTTACCTAAAATAGCGCAGGGAGTAGGCTTTCAAAATGTTGCATAATTTTTTTGCATATAATTTTACATATGTTAAATGATAATTTTGACTTCTAATGTTAAAAAATGGTACTTGATTCATCATCAAGTGTAAACACTAATGAAGCTGTAGTAAATTAAAATATTTTCCATTTCTATAGTGAATGCTTCTCGAAAATGTTTTTTCTTTTCCCCTGTAATATTCTAAAATTATTAAGTAAAACAAATTTTTGATTTATATGTATGTATACTTGTTTTTGATACGACATATATGGTTACATATCAGATTTTTGCATCCTAATTTTAGATAAATACTGAAGTACCTCTCGTTAATTTCTGTGAAGATGTGCAAAATAAGTAAAATTTAGATTAACCAAATATATGTTCTATTGTGCATGTGTTGGACATACCTGTCCTTAATTTTACCAAAATATATCATGGGTTGCAAAATATTATTTTGGGTGGACATTAAGGTATTTTTAATATTTAAAACATTGAATACACTAAAAAAATCTCTTGCAATGAAACTCTCTGTTAAGGTTTTCATATGCAAATCACTTACTGTTATTTGCAATGAATTTTTATTTTTCTGTATAATATCCTTCTGCTTCTATTTTGTTTTGTAAAAGGCAAGCTTATCTAGGAAGGAATGGAAAGTGCTGGCTAACGTAACGTTCGCTATCCCCGTATTAAAAGAATTTTTAAAAAATTTTACATAATTATGTATGTATATGCAACTACTCGTGAATTTTAAGCTTATAATGACGTAAAATAAAAATAACATGAAATTTAAAATGTCAGTTGTAGTATAGTAAAATTGATAAGTAGAAATTTTCTTTTATTATAACTGTTTTTTTAATATTGGGAAAAGTTAATGCAATCAGTATTTTAAGAATATAGATAGATACTTGCTTCTCAATTTCTATATGATCATGCTCTTTAGTATTGAACTGATTTATTCCCTGATTTCTGAAAAAATAATGAAATATGAATCCCACAAATTATTAAAATATATTGTACGTTCTTCACCATATAGCAAGCATTATACATTTATGGATGCATATTTTTTAAAGTACATATGAACTTTGTTTATTTACTTTTATTTGTAAGTGTATTGTTCTGAAAATTACAAAACAATGACTTTGCTGAGCCAATTCAGTTTCAAATTTTTATATATCATGCTTGTTAAATTAGTGAAAATAATTATACAAAGGGATAAAAGAAAAAAATGTATGCGAGATCAACTGCATATTTACTCATCAGTTTAAAAACAATTAAATTTGGTCGCAGAAGTAGTCCCCTGGTTTGTTTTTTCGTATCTGCAAAATTGAAATGCTTTAAAGTCGACACATTTATCAACATTCAGTACAATAAAAATTCTAATGACTTCAGCATAGAAAACCTATAACATATTAATGTTATATACACAGTTAGGAAATGAAACAAACAAAGCTCTGAAGATATTTCTATAAATTAAAAAGTATTTTGTATTGTTACTAAATGGATGGCAAAATTTAAGATTGAGATTTTATTTCAATAAAATTTAACAGAACAAATTTCTTTATTAAGACAGTTCAGTTTCAAATTTTTGTCTATAGTGCTTGTAAAATTGTCGAAAATAATCTTAAAGTAACAAAAACAAGTAATATAAAAAAAAGTCAATTCCTTCTTAGGTAAGAAAAATTTTGTTTTAGTTACTTTTTATCAAATAGTTGCAAATAATATAAATATGTGTATACATATTACAGAATCAAAACATTAAGTGGCAATTAATTTTTATTAATTATCACTAAAATTTTGCATTGCTATCCAAAAAAATTGTGTATATAAAATTTCAGTTCAACTTCATGTTTTAAAACATGAGAAAAAACCTTTACAATTTTGGACACAAGTCGCCAAAAATTATGCCAACATGGATGGATTTATAATTATTTGAATAATTAGTTTTAATTAATTTCTATTAATTAAAATTAAATTTCTGTATTGTCATGCAAAATCATGTTTTTAAATTTCAGCTCAATCGAGCGCTTTAAAAATGTATTTTACTAACGATTGAAAATTTGAATAAGATGAATAAATATGGAGAGAGTGTAAACTAATAGTAGAAATTGAAAAAAAAAAAAAGGTAATCAACTACATACTTAACAAATTCAGAGCATTCATAATAGATCACAGAAGTGATACCCTAATCTGTGTATGTTTGCAAAATTAAAAATCTTCGAATTCGAAATGCTCAGAAAATATTTCAGACTCTTTGTAAAACTTTAAATATCGTCAGCGTATTTGATAAAAACAAAAAAAATATTGAAATTAAAATAATTAAAAAGTACTCACATTTCAGTCGAAATTTCGGGATGTCTTTAGAAACAGGGGCTTTTTCACGCTTCAAAATACGCCAAAAACGCCAAGCAGCGCGAGTATCATTCTAATGTGGCTGTCGTCTGTTAGATCTTCTTACTTATGGCTACGTCACAGAGTTCGCACTACACGAAGTAATTTAGAACTAGAAATTTATATATATATATAAGTGGTGGAGTTCGGTTCTTCCGCAAGATAATATAGTCCGAAATATAATTACATTTTTTAAAGTCAATGAATTTCATAATAATTTGAATAAAGTCAAAAGAAATGAATTTTTAATGTCAGTTTTGAGCTTATTTTGCATTATAAATTTTTAAAGATTCTTAGGATAATATTTTTAGTGTTTGAAGAAATTAAAATAGAAATTTTTTATGCATATTAAACGTCATAAAAACACAGTTCCTTATTTTTTTAATTCCTTTTAAAAGTAAAAATTCCAATTTTCTTTTGGGACACTTGATATTTTTTGAAATTTAGTAATTTTTGTTACTTTAATGTAAAATTAAAAATTATAGAAATTTGAGAAAATAGTATTGAAAAAGTTTAATTTTTTTTCTCTTATCTTCTTTATTTATTACATGCTGTATATTTTATATATTCTTTATTTGTATTATTTTTTGTATAATATTTTTACAATGAAACTATTTTTGATTACTTCATATAATAACTTTTAAGGTAAAAATCAATATTTGATTTATATAAATCTGCAAATAAAATACTAAAAAAAATAATAGGATTTTTTACTAAAAATTTTATTTTAGTGAAAAAAATTTATACTTTTCTTCATTTTTTTAAATTTTGGTACTTTTTCTGTGAAAGATTAATACAATTTTTTACCTTCTTTTAGTTCGTTTTCCTTCAATAGCTCACTTGAATTGAATTACGCATGGATTGTCAATTGTTATAAGCAGGTTTTGGTTATTTTGAAGATATGTCTTATTAAAAAAAAAAAAAAGAAAGAATATTTTTATCACTCAATTTTTCCTAGTCCCCCCCCCCTTAATATCAAAATATGTCAAATTTTTAGTGGATACACTTGATCATCTTATTTACTATTGCAGTTCTAAAATTAACTACTTTCTTGAATAATTTTATTTACATTTTTCAGACTTGTTTCAAATTTAAAATATGTTAATCAATATTTAATTATTGGAAATGTTAACTCTGTAAATTGTTTTGATGGGAAGACGATGACGAAAGATGGTATATCATTCTTCTAATGCCACACAACACCACATTCACTATAGGGAGAAAAGAATCAAATTCAAATGTTTTATCCTTTGCATTCCGTTTTTCAAAATTCATTTATACAAGTACAAACGTAGTTTTAATGCTATTCTTAAAAATGCAACTATCTGTCCGATTGAAATTTGGGGAATATTTCTAAAAAATTTTATAGCTTTCTTTCTTTTTTTAAAAAAAAAACTACCGCCAGAAATACGCATTAGTGTGCTACATATTTTCTAAAATTTATTTTTAAAATTAATACAATCGAACTTTTTTTAATTATTTAAATATATTTTAAATAGTTTATTTCATTCTTTTGTCGATGAATTATGTATAATTTGAGAATAATTCAATTTTTTTAAATGTATTGCCTGTTGCGAAAGATGCATTGAAATTTGCAATAATTTTAGGCAATTGTCATATTAATTAAAAATGTCAAATTTATTTCATTCTTAAATTTTTTTATGTAGGAATAATTGGAGCTTCACAAAGAGAAAAAATTCGCTATCAGTGAGTGAGTGAATATTAACGTCACTGTGTTCAGCTACACGAAGGCTTTTGGTGACGGACCTCGTCATTTTGTACCACGGTCAAGTGACAAGGACGGCACCTGAGCTGGCACCCCCTCCCCTCTCCTAACTACCACAGCAACGGGAGGACGTTTGAACTCTCGACAGATTTAACGTGCATTGCTCCCCTACACCGCGGGTCTTTACTGGTACTAGGCTCAAACTCATGGCATACCTGCCATGTTCCGATACCTTGACCACTTGGCTACCGTGGCCAAACTCGCTATCAGAGACTGCTGGGAAAAAAAGCTTGAAAATTTTTACTATCACTTTGCAACACTAATTAACAAGAAAATGGAAAACAAATGTTCTTGAAAAAAATATAAACAAAATATGTTTATTAAGATGGACATCTTAATTTTATGATTTCGGACAAAGCTTTTATTTCAGTCTAGATAGTAAAGAATATTTTAATTGAATTTCAATAAAACTCATCAATAGTTTGTTTTTCTATACAGATCAAACACAAATCCATCCTTTATGTTAAATAGATTTACAGTATATTTATAATAATTTTTTGTGAATTTAAATCCAACATACTGGGATTCTCCATTGACTTCAGATACAAGAGACTGAATTCATTACACTTGATTCTCAGGCTTAGACTGAAATATAAAATGGTTTTTTTAAAAAAAGTATTGTTTTCTTTTTCAACTCCATATAAATATTCAGAAAGAATTATAATTAATAAACTCATTTCATCAGAAATGTTTTTTAGTTTTCACGCAAGAGGAGTCAAATAAATTTCTTTTGTAATTTTAGTATTGGAAATGTGCCACTTGTATCCCTGGCTGATATATACTTTACAACTTTCTATTTTTGACGTTTTTCTTATAATTGGCACTCGATTTTACTCCTTACTGTCGGGGCTTTTCCATGTTTTTTTCCCCTTCCTTGCATTTTTCATGAGAATTTCATTTTCTAATGCAACACTATAAGTGCTACATTATCTAAGATGAGATTTGACTTTTGTCGATGCTAAGTAAAATGGAAAACCGAGGGGGGGGGGTAAACATTTAACTGACTCTTCCCATTTGAGAGGGCAGAAGGACAACCAAGATTTATGGTCGCTGCCTGCAAACTTTTATGGTGTTTCCAGGAAGTGATTCCTGCATAGGGTAGTATTGTCCATCATATTGTTGAAACACTGGAAACTTGCCGGCTATACTAGTTATACAAAAAGACCCCTCCTCTTAACTCAGGAGATAACGATGCACTAGCTCAATGAGCTGTGCTTTTTCTCTTTCTGTGTTTCTGAAAGGAAACAGAAAATGTAGGTCCGTCAGCGACACATGAGAAGGAGGGTAGGAACAACAGTTTTAGCTGGAGTGTTTCTTTGTCGCTTTTCTCTCATGGGGGGTAAGGGGGTTCAAGGCCGAAGTTCGTTCCCCGGAGGGGAGTAGAAGGCAGTCAGATTTCTTCGACTGTAAAATGATTCGCTTTATGAGTGCTACCTATTTTTCCTTTCAGAGGCCTTAGATGAGAAATAAATCGATTTTAATGCTATCGCTCTATGTGTCCCTGTAAGATTTAACGATATTTCAATAACTAAACCTACTTCCAAAATTGAAATTAACATATTTCGAATATCGATGTAAAATTTGAAATAGAATTGGCGTATATACAACGGAAGATATTTAAATAAATGTGTTCCTCAACCCACAGTTTTCTAAAAGAAGATAATAAACATTATATCCATGTCAGAAACTTGGAATATAATTTAAAATTTATTTTATTATTGTTAAAGACAAGATATATATCAACAGAAATTTTACAAAATGAAAATGTTCAAAAAATAATGTTTACCAAATCACTTTTCTCCTTTCAAACAAAAATGGATGTTTTAATCAACGTCGGATTAAGATTTGTTCCTTGGTCATAGACAATGTTTAAAAACCGTTAGCATTAGATTTAGATTTGTTGGTAAATCATAGCGTTTAAAAAAAGGATGAATAGCATTTTGTTAGTTTCAGAACTTAAAACGTGAATAAGTAATAAAAAATATCAAAACACATATCACCTTCGATTCTGTCATATAATATCAAGGAACTAAAATAGCGTTAAGTTTTATGGATAAGGTACAAAAATTAGTAAAACTAATAAAAGAGACTATAATTGACTCTGAAACAATCATGTATTTCTCTTAATTTGTAAGAAATTAAAATTTGCTGAACT
Organism: Trichonephila clavata; assembly: GCA_019973975.1. Lineage (NCBI taxonomy): Eukaryota > Metazoa > Arthropoda > Arachnida > Araneae > Nephilidae > Trichonephila > Trichonephila clavata. The sequence goes on from BMAO01007877.1 coordinate 14,324, forward strand.
TTATTACAGTTAAAATTAAATAGTATATTTTTCACCTATTCAGAAAAAGTTTATGACAGTTGAATTCCTCTTTGTTTTTATTTCATGTAATAATTTATACTTGCTGAATTTCACATGATGAACCTTTGATCAAATCAAGATTTATGCCTCGACGCACCTAATAATCAGAATATAATATCGACTAAAAAATAAAAGCTATATAAAATATTTTAATATAAAATAGAAAATCTGCTAATTAAGAAGAATTATTCCTCATAATACAGATTTTTATATCTACGATTATATAACAGAAACCTATCATGAAATGCAGTTTTTTTAATCTAAAAGAAAGTTGAAAAATGAAAATGACTAATTTTCATCAGATAATTAAGTATTACAAAAAAGAATTGATTTCTATTGAATAAATGGCTTGATATGAAAATACGAAATTATATTAGATTTTAATTGCATGACTTTTTACAAAAAAATTTATTTCATATTTTTTTTTTCACTAAAAAATTAGAAATATGCAATGCTTTTTATTTTAATTTTTATGTTTGCACTAGAATTGATATTTGGGTTATGGAAGTCTAGTGATGTGATCACGAACAGCGGGCTTCCAATCGTGCCAGTTTTGATTTCATCGAAGATAGTTTATATCAAATATGTGAAGTATACTCGTACGAGCTCTGGTATCATCCTTGTTACTAAACTACAGGTCAGAATTACGAGATCTATCGCTTATATAAATAAAAAATTCATATTTGAAAGTGATTTTGAGCCAGTCACACTATTTTTTTTTTTTTTTTAGTTTCTTGAGGTAAAATTATCTTTAGAAAATAGATAATGCATGCAAAAACGATAATTCAAGGAATAAATTTTTGAAAATCGCTTCTATTGAATAATTGCTATGGTAAACTAAAGCTTTTATTTGTACATTTCTGTTTTATAAATTAATACAGAACATATTATACAGAAGTTATCAATATAATCGTAGTTCAGTGGCCGAGTGGCAGTGCATCACGTTTCAGCGACACAGGTCCGGGGCTCAAACCCTGGGCTGACAAGGTCGACCCGACTTTCATCCTTTCAGTGGGTCGATAAATGAGTACCAAGCTTGCACGGGAATTTAACACTGGGGGTTTTGCGTCAGACTAACCACCGGAACGGAACATCTACTCATGCACCTCAGTGCCCAAGACCAGAAAAACTAATACGGGCCCCATAGGCCTTGGCTCTCATGGGCTATTGCGCCTTTGATTTGATCTATCAATACAAGCCTTTATTATGCAAACTATTACAAACAAATTCAGGTGTTTTATATTATGCAATCAATCATATTGAAAAAATTTTAATGAATAAAATTCCGAGATCATAAAGAACATGAATATCTTTATAAAATGTACTTATAATGTATCTTGAAAATAATAAATCTGCTTCCATTTTTTGTCATTCAATTTATTAATAATCATAACATTCGCCGCGGTCTATTAATGTGAGCTCTAAATTATTTCGCATCTTTTTTTGCAATACAACGCGAAATTCTAATTCAATAAATTAATTCCACTTATTTAATACCTAAATCCTACAAAGAGGTATTTCTTAATTAGTTAAACAATTTCAAAAGGTACTTAAAAGTTTTAACGTGACTCTGTTCTCTTTTCCTAGCTCTCTTTCTCTCTAAGTCCATTACCTGTATTTTTTCACTCCTGAAGATGAGTTTAAAACGAACTAGGTTAAAAAAATTTGTGATATTTAAATACATTTTTCGGCAAAGAGTGAAAGTAATAACTAGAGGGAAAACGAACAAATGAGAAAGAGAACGTCTCTATCAGCACCTATATCACATTAAATAGTAAATATGTTTCTTTCAAATATTATGTTGTTGAAAAAATCCTTCTTTTATCATTGCATATCGTTTATTTTTTAAAAATTTTACTGAGAAAAGAAACATATTTATTTCACTATTCTGGACATTATTACTCTTCAGTCCTTAAATAGTCGTCCCGTTTTCTGTGAAACTAAACTTTCCTCAATTTAAAGGTGTCATTTTTATATAAAACATTAAGTAATTATATCGTTAAAGAATGGAAGTATCTAAAATTTTCCTTGTACAAAACTATTTAGTTAAAATAAATGCAAGATCTAATTATATATAATTAATACTTATTTAATATGGCACGTTACAGGGAGCGATAAGGTCTCACTCTCTCTACATATATTGTGTATACATCTTGGAGGTAAAATTTATATTTTGCTTACATCGTTTTAGAATTTAATACTAATAAATTTATTAAGTTAATTTAAGGATTGGCTTAAGTAAACATTCTGATACTGAAAACATTCCATTTATTATTTGATTTATAATTGCTATATTAAAAACAATACAAATTTCTAACCATTTGTTAAGTGGAATAATTATGTAAAATAAAATTATTGGTACGTTTAATAAAATTCATATGAAATTTTAAAAATTTTGATACAATTTGGTATGCTCAAATCAGTTAATTTATTTTCTATCGAAAGAAATCTTTTTTTAAATAAAGTTTAGCTTTTTTTAAAATTCTTTAAGATCTGTCGCTTTCATTTTCTACTTTCTTTTATCAGTTCGTGACAGATTTCCACAGTACAGACCTACTTATAAAAATTTATATTCTAAAAGAAAATTCTAAGTAGTATTTAGTTTTCGCGTCTATTTTTACTTCGTATTAGGTATTTCTACAATTTTTATCTTTTTTAATGGATCGCAGTCTAGAAGATTAATCATGGGTTCGAATCCTGGTTTTACCAAGAATCCACTTTGTGAAATTCTGCAAGCGCGACTTAATATAAGAAACGGGATTTCAAATTTCTCGAATGATGTTGTGTGGTAGTTAATAAAATACAAGTTAAACGTCCCAGCTGAGGTGTGATTGCATATAAATTTGAAGTCTGCAGCCAAAAGAACCCATGTTCTTAAATTTCAATGTTAAATTAAGTTATAAAATTAGTTGTCCATTTTTGTTGTTTTTTAATTAATAACACTATTTGATTACTATTATTTAAAATTTAATTTTTAGGTTTAAGAAATGTTGAATAATTTTTAGCGATGCAATGAATATGGGACAATTTTCTTCCAAAAGTCATTCAATAGCTAATCCATCTAACATGTATATTTTTCATCTTTCGTGCGCAACGCTTCTATTAAATTCAATTATTAAAAAGCTTTAACTTTATTTAAGCACATTTGCTATTTCAAATGTTTTAATATCAGGGCATATTTTACTATTAAACTTTGTCAAACTATATACAAATGATACAAACATTTTATATTCCTAATTTTTCAATACTTTGATTGATTTTATAACATTATAAATTTTTTGAAAATTATGTAAGTGATTAGGTAAATAGCTTTTATGCGTGTTTCTTAATTGGCTAAATTGAGCAAATTATATGCGCTGATCATTACTTGAACTTTATTTTAGATGTGTTTTCAAGAACTGACTTTTTTTTTACCTTTCAAAATTATTTTATTTTCTCATATGGATAAGAGTATTAGAAATTTAAATGAGTACATTTAATTTTTTTTTTTTTTGCTTTTTTGAAATTTAAAATGTTGTGGCGTTTTCTAAGTAGCACATAGTTCATAAAAAAAGGAATACAAACTTCGTAAATTTTTTTATTTGGTATGAAAATTAAAGCATTTCGTTTCAATTGTAATAAATATAGAAAAAATATAGATTTCATTTGTTGTTAACAGAGGACTTTTTTTAACAAGTGAAACAAATTCAGTTGATCAGTTCAAATACTAGCTGTTATACCCCGCGCGGCTAGTATTTTTATATAATTAATCACTGAACAAAACTCATTATATTTCATATTTCGTACTTGTTGAAGATATTTAATTAAAACTGTAGATCGCTTACAATAAAATGACTGGCAAAAAAAAGACTTCTAAACTGATGATTCTCAGACAAGAAGTGAACTATAGTAGCGAAGCAGCAAAAATAAAAGAAAAAGAAATTCTCAGTATTACTTGAAGGATAGTTTTCAAGTATTTGAAACACTCCCCAATTCTTGACAAAAGGAATTCCCTATTCTTGACACTCCCCTTTTTATGAATCTTTTGGACCATGCCGCAAAATCAGTATTATAGATTTGTTGACACCGAAAGATCAGAAGAATTTTTATCTTTAGTTTTATTCAAAAAAATAAATAAAAGGGATGTTCATATTCGCAAATGTTTCTAATCACAATATTTTTGTTCGTTCTCAATTATTATGAACGGAAAAATTTTTAAAAGCTCACTCACACACACATTTTCATTGAAAAGAATTTTTGCATCTTATATGTTGTTTAGGGGGGAAAATAATTTAATTATTTTACACACATCTATGTAGAAGTGTTTTACTAAATGAAACAAAAGAGCTTTAATAAATTTCCCTTAACTGGATACAATAAAAAAAAAGATCATGTAGGATTTTAAGAATAAAGAAATTTCAAAAAGGCTCTAGCAAACCTCTAAAATCCTTTGTTCTAAATTGCGTTAGTTTGTTTTATAAATAAATGTTAAAATTTTGATATGTTAATTCAAGATAAATATATTTATATCGATGATTGTCAATTTCTTGTTAAGTCAAGTAATACAAATAAGATATCAATTTTATCCCTCTTTCAGGAATCCTGTCTAAGAGTCATGATGTTTCAGTAGTTAAGAAATCTAAATTAACTATATGGTATAATTCTGGATTTATTTTCAACACATTTACTTAAGAGATTTTATTATCTGGAGCAGAAATGAATTTTCTTGAACTATATATATATATTCACTAACTTACGCAATATCAACAATTTTTTGTAGATCTTTATTTTTCGAAAAACTATTAATAAAAAAAAAGAGAGAAAAGCAATGAGAAATGTGAAACAAAATACCATACTACAAGTATATATTCACTTCCAAATTATATCTCTTAACTATTATATCGAAAAAAACTTTGTATGAATTAATATTTGTGTATAATAAATTAGCTGTGAATAAATATAATGGAGGAAAATTCAAAGTATTGATTTTGTAAAAAACAAAAACTTTAACTAAAGTTATTTATTTCTAAAAATATGAGAGATTATCTCCTTTAATAATTAAGATAATGATAAAAATAAAACAAATAATACATTTAGAATAGTAAGAGATATAAAATTCTAGATTAGATCCAGTCTTAATATATGTTGACTAGAAATTCTTACTGATTATACTAAAATATGAGCTGGCAACCCCCTTTCCTAACTGCCACACCACATCATCGGGAGGACATTGAGCCTCTACGGATTCAATGTACATCGGCCTGCTCTACATGGTGGATCCCTTGTGCACCAGACTCGAACCCGAGACATTCCAGCCTCGATTCGTGACCATAACTACTAGATTACCGCAACCACTATAAGGAATTAACCAAACTATTTAAATTTTTAAAATCAAAATTTAAAACATACGTAAAAACTCAGACGATGTAGAATTTCCAAATATTAATTAAACATGGTATTTTGTATGTAGTAGCATAAAATGAACAGTAAATAAATAAATAAAACTAAATCATTTAAAACACTTGATACAAAGTTTGTTAACATATTTTTGTAATAATTATGTTTAGCAGAAAAAAAGTATTGATGACTTAATAAACGAGTTTTAAACATTTTTTATCAAGATACTCTTGAAATGAATAATTTCATCAAGAAACTCTGCAAAATAAAACATAGGATTTAGCAAAAGAAAAAAAAGGTCAAATTAAAGATGAACACAAAGAATTTTTTTTCTTTGAATACGCAAAGAAATTTAGGAGTCTTCAAATAATATAAATTTGATTATTATAAGTTTAGAAAGAAATGTCCTCTTATAAATTTAAAGTATCACTTCTAAATTTCTTTAAATAATTAAGCATTATATCCTCGTATCATTTAAATATTTAATGCACAGAGCCAATTCTTGAATTACATTTACACGATAATTGCTGCCAAGTGCTAAAAAATAGTTCAGCTGATCGAATCAATTAGACGGTAATGAATGCAATGATTATTAATTAAACGAATACGAAATTATTAATTTATTGTTTTCGTGGCATATAAAAATATCAACAAAAAATTTCTGTTTTTTGTGACATGTGAATTTTTTTCCGCAAAAGATTTGTTTCTATATAGTTGACTGAATAATATTAAACATTTGAATTTGTGTGTAATAATCTACAAGATAATGTTTTATATTAATGATTTCTGTACAACATACTCTATATTTTACAGAATTTTAATGTTGAAGTAAAAATTACAGTATTATGAAAAAAAAACAAAAAAAAAAACAGAATTTTATATGAGAAATAAAAAATCCAGTTAATTTTTATTTTCTTACAAATGATTAATAGTTAAGTATATTAATTTCATAAATTTTTCTCATTTTTGCATCCTATCTAAAAAATTCAATGATACTTAGTACGTAGATGTTACATATGACACAATCGAATATGGTATGCTATAAATCATACCATGTATGATATTCTAAAATAAAAAGTTTACCAATAAGTTCAGTGCTTCTCAAATTTTAAATATTGGCGACCCAATTTTCAATCATTAAATTTCACGCCCCCCCCAACAATAACATTGTATTGAAAGCAATAATTAATGTACTTTGACTCTGAAATTACAATACGACTTTAATTAATAAATAACACAAATTATCAAGATATATTAAATT
>BMAO01007878.1:0-18742 GCA_019973975.1 Trichonephila clavata
TTAAGGCCATCCAACTTTCCCTTATAATTTGCTTAAGCTACTGGGCTGAGAAGAAAAGAAATTTGTATCAGAATAAGCTTCTGTTAATACTAAGGATAATAATCATAACATTAGAAGAAGAATATTAAATACGCTGAAATTAAGTTGATGATGCTAAATATCAAGTAAAAAATACCAAAGAAGAATAAGTCTTATTTCCAAGCCAAAATGTATTAAATATATAATTGATATAATATTTTTAAGACAAAAATTAATAACACAACAGTGCATCGTAATCTCAACGTATATATAAAGAGAGATTGATAATTTTTATAAATCGTATTGAAGTTTGACATTATAATATTGTATTATTTTTTTCTGTATGTATACATATATATTTAACATTATATAAACATATATTTTGTGTATGTAATGTTATTTACTTTTTTCTTAAATGCATGTTTGGTACTACATAAGAAGTACAGACACATTTATTATGTTTATATTAACAGTCATTTTATATTATTTACATAGAATTAAGTACATCTAATAGTAATTCATTTTCCGGGGAACAACCTCTCTATTCTATTTGCCTTATGAGTCATTCAAAATTTAATTACAAAAAAACTTGACTAACTTGTCTTGATATGATAGTGTACCAAAAATACTTATTTTAAGATCTAGTTCAGGGATGAGCAAATAGTGGGCCCTCCAAGACAGAAAACCAAATATAGAGAAAATGTTTTTCATATTTGGGTCGATATATATATGTGAGCAATACATGATAATCAGCAAGAGTAAATATAAATGCAAGTTGGTTGACAGTAACTTACAGTCTGTGATGAGAATTTCAACAAGCAATCAAACTCCTGATATTAAAAAAATGCAAAAAAATCTGATAAAGTACATTCGCTTCATTAAACTAATTCGAAGTTTAAATGCGCTTGAAGCTGTAGATCATAGGTTCTCGAAGTGGGCGATAAAACCCCCTTGTGGGCGTTTGAGGCTTTCAGAGGGGCGGTAAAAGACCCAGTGAAAGTTAGGGGCGTAGAGATGGCAATAAGGGTCTTGAGCAGATTAACCAAAAAACTAAAATAAGACGCTGTTATGTTCTAACAAAAGTAAACTTTGATACTGTTTACCTTATGTTGATTGTATGTATTTAAATCATTTCTGTATCAAATGTACGAAAATTCACATATTTCAGTAGTTCGAGAAGTGGATGAAAAACTTAAAAGATTACATTCAGACCTACATTAAATTGAATGATATAGTGCATTTTAATTTCTGTAGTGCACGTGTTGTCTTTGTGAGCAATAGGAAACATGTTTCGTTCTCTGCGTTTCATTACGTATATTATCCAAGAAACATAATTAAATATGTTAACCAGGAATTAACGTAATTCCTTAAAGGCTCAAACTGTCAATCTATATTTATTTTGAAAGCAATAGTTTATTATGAATTACTTCGTATCATCAAAATCCTTGCCTGTCTTTATAACAGGTAAGCCAAAACTTTCTCTCATTCCACTCTTTTAAATGAGGAAGAAATTCAGTAGCGTTTCAATTCCAACAATATATTCTACCTATGACTAAAATATATAATATATTACACATTTAAATATATTTTTGGCAATAGATATTTCAGATTCGCAAGTAAAAAAATCGGGCCTTTAGAAGAAAAAAAATGAAATTAAAAAAACATTCTTTAATTAATAGGATAATTTTTAAAGCTTAGCTCTTGTTTTCATCATGTATTATGTACCCTCTTATTTCTCTAGTGTGGGAGGGGGCGGTATCGAAATATTTTCTAGAAAAGGGGGCGCCAGTTCCAAAAAGGTTGGGAACCTATGATATAAAATTAGCACAATATATAAATTGAATAAAACTGCCACTATATTTTATTTAACTTATATTTGATTGATTTCTATGGTACAACTTCTACCTTTTGTGAGATACTAGGTTAACTAATGAACGCAGTCATTATAAAAAAGATGCGTCCTTCCGGTATCCTCTGTTTACACCAAGGGTGTCAAACTCGAAGACTGACTTGGTTCACAGGTCCTGACTTCACAGGTCCTGACTTTTGACATCTCTTCTCTGCTGCTATCTTTCCTATTCCGGGAGAAATTTTGATATTTTATTACAGTCGACTCTCGATAATTCGAAGTTGGAGGGACCAGTGAAAAACTTCGAATTATCAAGAGGGTAGGAAAAAACTCCCAAAATACTCGAAGAGAATTTTGAACTGTGTAACATTTAAATTTGGAACTATGCAATAAAGCAACAATTGTACATATGTATAAAATTATTTTAAAGTAGTTTTTAAAAAGTACGTATATATATATATTATACAATATAAATATTATACAGGAGTTAAAAGTCAAGTATTAAAAGAATACATTCATACACAATCCTACACATCCTTTCTGGACACATGTGTAGCAAGGCGAAAGATATAGACGGCTGACAACAGGTGAGGTTGGTCTATTATCCACTTGAAGAAGGAAAGCAATAAAAGTGTATTTTCGCCTTAGAACCGAAATAACACTAAAAAGGGGTAGCAAACAGATAGTTATTAAAGGAGCTACGTTAGAAGGGAGACACGCATAGACAATACAACACAAAACTTGTAAGCTTGAACCTGTTTGTAAAAGGGCTGTACATGATAGTGAGTGTTCAAATAGTCGAGAGTTTTGTAAGATAACTTCGAATTATTGCGTATTGTAGTCTGGCTAGCCACAGATTTTACTTCGCATTATTGAGTGTACCCAAACGTATTGCTTTAGTTCGAAATATCAAGAGATTTTCTAGGGACTGAGCATATACTTCGAATTATCGAGAGGTTCGTACTATCGAAAGTTTGAACTATCTAGAGTCGACTGTATATATTATTGTATGCCCATATACAGGCCAAGCCGCAAAAATGCTTATTGTGGGCCGCGAGTTTGACACCCTGGTTTACACTATGTAGTCTTCGAGCCAAAAGAATTGCCCATCTTTGATCTAGTATAATCGTATATAAATAAAATAATTGTTTTCACATGTAATATGATTTTCTTTTTAAATTTTTGACATTACTTAGAACATTAAGCTGACAGAAGTGATTTTTTGTGAATTTGTCTTTGCTCAAACACACTCCAATAAAGCTGTTTCCTAACGGTACCCAACTCCACTACTGAATAAATCGGAATGTATCAATTCTTTTTATAGTCCTAACACCATTTATCCTTCCTGTTTACTCGTAGACCCAATAATTTTTCTTAAAACCTAAAGTGATTCATCTGTATATCCATGACAGAGAAAGACAGCATCTGTTGGGTCCTGTCTTCCAACTCTCCATCATGGGCTCGTCAAGAAATGTTCACAAATACTCACGTAGGAAATGAATCCTTGACAAGTTCTTGAAATCTTAGGGGAAGTTCAAGACGGGAGATATCACTCTTTTAGAGAGCATTTGTAGGTTATTTCTAGAACAGGGAAGAAACGATTTTCGTCTGTTGGGAGGGGGAGAGAAATGTTTTATTTACATTCCTAGGGGTCTTTTTCGAGTCCTCTGATAGTCAAGGATTTCCAAACCAGCCGTGCCTCCGTCTTTTTCTAATAATAGTTGTGTCAGTCTTTTCTGCTAGGTAAATGTATTCCTTTTTTTTCTGGCGAGAATAGGAAATTAGAAAAGTTTGGCTGCGTTGATTTACTTTTTGTGAAATTTATTTTTCTGCTAAAAACTTCAGAATCAATAGGTGTTTCAAAAATTTTATATTGTGTGAGTTCCAGTTTTTATGTAATTATTCTATTTTACGTATTTATTCTATCTGAAAATGAAAAAAAAGTTAATTCTTTTTTAATTATTTTATTAAAGTACATATTAAATTTCAATCTATATACACTGACATTAATACGTTGTTGAAATTGAATTAAATTACAACTAATCATTTTATCAAACCATTGAAAACAATTATAAGTGTTTATCATATTCTTTGCTATAAAATAATCAATGTTTCACTGGATGATATGTATTTTTAAATGTTATTTACTTAACATTATACATTTAATATAATTATAATTTCTAAAATAAAATTATATTTTGTTCACGAATAAAAACATTAACCCAAGTCATAAAGAACAAATTGAAACAATATTATAGATTTTTTTATTACAATATTGTTAGCAAGACATTATCATTCTTAAAGATGGCTACTAATTTTTGAAAATGTATAATTTCAAACTCTTGAATTCATTTTAATATAAATTAAAAAAGGGTATAATACTTAGTATCTCAGAAGGATGTAGAAGCATCGATAGAGAAATCACGGGGAAAAAAACTGATGAAATCTGTACCATGACAATTAAAAGTTGTGGACGAATTAAATTAAGAGAATACAATATTTAAAGCTATGTTGAGGTTTCTTAAAAAAAAACAAAGACTTTTGTGGCGTAATTTTTTAATAGTTTTTTTTTATTATTAATTTTTCAAAATAATAGTTATACTATGTTTTAAAAATCGTTATTTTAATAACAACAAGTTGAAGATGTTATAAAAAAAATTACAATTCCGATATATTAATATTTTTTAGTCGAAACCTTTACATTTTGTAAAAAATTACAAGTGTACGAACGCTTTTGTACGAACACACACTGTATGTGTGAGGGGAAAATCAGAAAATTTTACAACCGGTTTGTTTTTATAGATGCAAAGGTTCTGTATAACTTCTATGAGCGTTTAACAATGTAATCGTGACAATTAATGAATATTAAACAACATTTCATAAACAATGTTTTTCATCACGTTTTCGTGAGAACAAACTTATTAGAATAGAAGTATAAATCGATATTTTATACACGGCAGATGTTTATTATTGCTTCGAATAATTGGTATTACTTTTAAATAGTTTTGATTGAATTAGTTAAAAGAATATTTTACGGTTCAGAGAGAGAGGGGAAATTATTTATACATTCTAACAAATATATCTTCCATTTGATCAGTTTCCACAAGGTCATAAAAGCTGTTCGTAAAATCAGATAAGAATTAAGTGATAATTATCTCATGTAATAAATCAAAATTTGGCAACAGTTTTTCTTCTTTGAAATAAAACTTGAATTAGTAATTGTTTCTAAGAGAGATATATAGTAAAATTAAGACAAAAGATTTGTGCAACCTTGCCAGCAATTTACACATAGCAGCAAACCAATGAATTCAAAAATGAAAAGGAAATAAGAGATTGAAGATAAATTATGCTCAAGCAAAAATTTCATATTGATAGAATTTTTAAAAAGAGCGGGAAACAATAGGAATTAGAAGAAAATCGTTTGCGTCGTTTTTGTTTTTTTACTTCTTAAATCAAATAATCTGTGCATTTCTTCAAATCATTTTAAATAAGTTATACTATTGTTATTAAAACAATTAAAAATCAAAAAAATATTTATTGTTTTTTTATATATATTTATTTTGTTATACCAATCTCTCGGATCGAGTTTTTTTAGTTCAAATTTAATTTTCCTTATTTTAATTTTTCAATAATTTTAATCGTAACTTTAATTCAAAATACAAAAACATCTGCGAATTTATTTACCCTGCTATACTTGTTAGATTCTTCAAGAGCTCAAGTAACGCATAAGCAAAAATGATCGTGTATATATGCGGATGTTTTCGATTATCACTTTGAATTATGATTATTTGGGGCAAAACGTCGGCATGTTTTTGAATGTTTAAATTATTTTTTTCAAAAAGAAAGAAAGAAAAGATGCTATGTTTGGTCTTCGTATTTGCAAGCTGTGAAACTCTACATGAAGCTTTGTGTGTCTACTCTAAATACAACGTGTTTTGCTGAAATGAAATATCTAAAGAAAATAAAATTACGTGATAGTTTTTAGAAAAAGATCCGTATAGAATTAAAGTACGCTGTATGAAAATTGATCGATATTGAATCGCGTTTCAAAGGTCTTTTACCCCGACTAAAATGAATTACCAGTAACGAATAAGATTTGTGGTTTACAGTATGGTTGCATAGCAACTATATCAATATTTTTGTTCCTAGGATTTGACATTTGATCGAATTCTTTAGAGACATTGTGTTTGACACTTTCATAATAATTTTGAGGATTTCTTTTTACGAAATAGCCCCAAGACCTTTTGAAGAAATTGACGTAAGTGGAGGTTTTCAATTGAGTTTTGTATTGAAAATTCTGCAGCAAATTTAACTCCTTTCTTATTTCAGAAAGATACAAATAAGATGTTAAACAGGTTTAGCAATCATTTCCGGAAATTTTATTGCTTTTTCTTAGTTACAAAAAAAAACACATAATTATTAGACACGAACTTGTAGCTTTCAAGCAGTTCTGGTTGTTTTCTTGGCGAAATCATTGCATGACTAATCAATTTAAATATGTGTGTGTGTAGAGAAGAATTCAATCCTTTTTTTTTACAAAAATTTGTTTTGTATTGTAATTGTTTTAATTTTGAACTATATAGAAGGTTTTATAAAAAATATTTGTATAAAATTCTTCATATGTATTAAGATTTTTTTCACCAATCTAAAAGTTATTGTTAACTTAAAATGAACTAAAAACGCACTTTAACAATATGATTTAAAAAAAGGAATTTTTTTTTCTTCTGCTCTATGCATACATAAATATTTTCTTCACTTCTTCATATTAGTGGTGTTACGCAGCAATACTTTACAACACACATAAAAAAAAATTTATTTCTGTATAATTTTAGCTAATGTTTTTGTATCATTGTGATAAAAAAATACATTTTGTGAACATAACAAATGGAACGTAATGATCCCTTTCTGCTTATCAGTTTTGATTTTGCTTATAGAACAATGAATTTTGATACAACGTGTTAGTTATTATTCGACTCTTAATGTAGTATATACATTCTGGTTTACGTTCCTATATTCGTGAATTAATAATTGATTTAGAAATTTTATCGATTATTTGCTTAGAACTATAAACAGAAGGGAAAAGATTGCCGACCCGTTGAAATTGGTTTCAACTTCACGAAGTAACCTTCAGCCTGCTGTGTGTGTGTGCCTACAGCTTCTTCAACATCCATCTTAAATGTTTGGTATTTCTTGAGTTTTGAACACACAGACATCAACAAATGGCAAAGAAAAGCAATATTAACAAATGTTTTTAAATTTTGAAAATTGTGTAAAGATGATTCTCGAAAGCTGATATCAAAATATCATTCTCATCAGCAGAAATTTAATTTTAGTCAATCTTGCATTGGGGGGGGGGAGGTGTCGCAGGTAAAGTAGCATTGTTGATGCGTTTCTCGGTTTGTGTATTCCTGTTCTGGATTTAAGTTAACATAACTAAATCAAGTGTTAATTGGTTGATGTATTCTCAAGAGATATGAATTACTTCCAGATTTATGCTCTGTTTTAATATTTTTTATCAGCATTTTGTTCGAATATTATATTTGCCAACACAAAATAATAAAAATCTTATTCTAAAAATTTTCAAACCAATATGAAATACCGCCAACAGTTGTAGTTACGTGAAAATTCTAGTGTGAACAAAGATCGATTTGCTTAGCAAAAAGAAAAGAAGGGAAAAAAAGACTTAAATGGGTCATACAGTCAAGATTTGTCGTAACCAATGTATACATTTTTAAGAGCATTGCTACCGAAAAACTTATCTAAAGTGCTATAATTTCTTCCTCGTATCAAAAAGTCAATGACTATCGATTTCATTGAAAATGCATAGTTTGATTAATAGAATTCTCTCCTCGCAAATTCGAATTTACATCCCATCTTATCGACACTTTCGAATACTTTCGAATCAGAACAATAAGAACTTTATTCCGACAATTATACACCTTCAGAAGCTCGTCTCGAGTGGGAGTCGAGACTGTTCGCCGAACGTCGATTTATCTATTATAAAAAAATTAAATGAATCAATTGTGCCGGAGTTCCACATGAGGTCAAAACACAACAGCCAGACGTGGGCAGCTGGGACGCCCACTAAGTTTGCTCACTCCTTTGCGACACCGTTTTCTTGTGTGCCAGAAACCGGTCCGGATCGACGTGATCATCTCCTTATATAGAAAGGGGCTGCTGTTGAACAACATTCCCTTTTTTTGACTGACGATACCATCGAGAACTAGCTCTCTGGTTAATGATGCCTGGGGTAGAATTAAAGCCTTTTGATTAATGAAGGCCGTCGTGGAAGTGAAAGGGTGCCTTACGGTAGTAATTAGGTGTTGTAGAATCGGGAAGTGGAATTTCTAAAAATCAATTTGCTGTGGTGGGTGGACGGTACCAGATGCTGTTGCTGCTTTACTCGTCTTTATAATTCGTTCAATATCTTTTCTTCTTTAGAGGAATTTTCTTTAAAAAAAGAAGAATGTTTTTTTTTTTTTAATTTTACAATATGGGTAATACTGATTTTCATAATTGCTAAAACTGACTTAAAGAATGCCCCCAAAAACTTGTCGGAGAAAAACTTAAAAATATATTATGGGAGAAAAATGTATAAAATATCGCATATATTCGAATCCAAGCCGCATTCCAAATTCTCAACACATTTTTGTGAAAAAAATAAAAAATAATGTAGAATAATTTATGAATATCCGTATTTACGAAATTTAAAAATAAATTTTTAAATGAGAACTTATACAAAAGTGAATAGTTAATTTATATTTTACCACTATTAAAAACTTTTTAAATACATATCTAAACCGACAGAATATCATGTTCAATTTCCCCCATCCAATGAATTTTCCGCCTTCGATCTAAACTGCACCCGATTTTTAGTAGCATTAACGTTGGGGGGGGGGGGGGAGTACGGCTTCGATTTGAGTAAATGTGATGTAAGAAATAATTCTACACAAAATGTCAGAATTCCTGGAACATCTTAAAAAATCATAGAGTCAAGGCAAACTTTTTAAAATAAAAATAGTCTGTAAGAAGAAAATGTGATTGTGCTTCACTGTTTTTCTCAATTCAGTAATTTTGTTTTCAAAAAAATGCCCTCACTCATAATTAAAAAAGAAATGGTGCCATTTCTTTGCTCTGTATCTTCTTAATCTGAGATCCTTGATTGATACTTTTAAATTTGGAAGATTAAAATTTATAGAATAAATTTGGAAGATTAAAAAATGTTTAAGTATAATAATGTAAAATGGAGTATTGGGTAATTTTTGGAAATGAATACATAAAATTATATCGGTAATGAATATAGGAAAAGGGCAACTTATATGTGTTGTGTTAGAATTTAGTAGAATTTCCTAAATATGATTTCTAAATAAAAGTTTTCTACTCAGTAAGGAGTATTTTAGAAAGCATTATTAAAATTAATTAAATACAAGATTTTTTTTAAAAATATTGTTTGAAAGTTTGTTGGGGAAAAAATATTTGTGAGGAAAGATTTGTTATAAACGAGAAAACCTGGAGAACGAAGGTGAATGAGAGGTCACTGTGGAGGAAACTTCAAAGGAAAACATTGGCCCACGAGGGGCTGTCTTGTCAGATATGATGAGGAGGAGGAGAGATTTGCACTCCAAAAATACTATTTTATTTCAAGTTTAAGTATCTAAATTTGATTGCATACAAGCAGTCATATGTTGCTGAAAAATAAAATACAGTTTTATAATATTTTTATGTTTTATATTTTATTTCGGATTCGTTGAAAAGTGCATTTCCTTTAATCGCTTAAAATTTGGCACAAATCTACTGTTTTTTATTTTTTTAAAAAATAAAATGTATAAAGAAGATGAGATATCAATAAGAATCATTTTCAGAACTTCTTTATTTAAAAAATTTAACTAAAAAGTAAAATTTTTATCTGATTTGTTTTATATTTTTCTACGTATTTTTTATAATTTCCTTTTATATATCTAAAAAAATCCTTCACATTAGATTATATATCTTACTACTGTATTAGAATTATTGGTACTTACGTAATATACTGCCGACCAATTTCGCCAGACGAAAAGACATAGCCAATTCAAAAAACGTCGCCAAATGTTATTATCGTTATTGTACTTGTAACTGTGTTCCAACGTGCGCGGAACGGTTTCCACTATTGACTGTAAATCACGGCATTTGACGACGTCTTTTGATTTGACGAATTGGTCGACGGTACAATATGAAAATACCAAATTATTATTAAAGATTTCTTTTATTTGATATTTAAAGCGATCTTAAATGTCCTAACTGCTATTATAATAAATTAGAAAAGGTATACTTTTTGTCATTTATTTGCTTCCGAATCAGACAAAAACTTAAGTTAGATTTTTTTTTTTTTTCAGAAACAAATTCATCATGTCTTTCGAACGTCGCCTGCCTCTTTTGAGAACAGACTTCAGCGTCATCGATCGAGAATTCAGTTCCATCCGCGAAAAATTCGATCAGGAGATGAAGCTGATGGAAGATGAAATGAACCGTTTCCGATCCCAACTCATGGATCGCGAAGTTCCTCGAATCCAGAGCCACACTGCGGCCACTGGCACAGATGGGACCACCACGCATAGATCCGAAGTTAGAACGTGGTTGGACGGTCTCAGTTCTCCTCTCATCCAAGATTCAGATGATGGCAAGAAACTCAGGCTGAGATTTGATGTCAGCCAGTACCAACCTGAGGAGATCGTTGTCAAAACCGTTGATAACAAACTCCAGGTAAGCTCAAAATTTTCAATAAGAAACACGGTTATTTCAATCAGTGTGCCAAAACATAATTTGTCACCTTGATACAAAACCAAGCAAATTTAAACTGAAACTTTAAAAATGTTCTGAACTAGCCGTTACCCACCCGCTTCGCTGGGTATTTCATGATGTTTTATAAATATATACTGCTTATATATATATATATAAACTATTAATATCTAAGTCCTTCATTAAGAATTCGATTGTATTGAAAAATATACTTTACCTGTAACTGTCGCCTCTTGATAAAAAAAAGGGGGCAGAAATCATTTAATTTATATTTTCTAAAAATCTCTAAAATTAAAGTATAGAATGATGTTTGCATTTTCGTAACACTGCAATAAAGTGGATTCCCGCAAAACCAATTTTCGCGGTGGATCTCTACTCTGTAAAATAAACATGCAAGCCAAATCTAACGGGAAAAAACGAAATTTTTGCTATCAATTTTCTACTTCGAAATTTTTACTACCCCGTAATCCCTTTGAGAGTCGTTTTTCAAAATAACCGTTCTTGGCGGATTTCAATTCAACAAAAGAAAATTGTGAACAAAATTTCATTATTATAGTCCTTGTAGTTCGAAAGAAGGAATTTTTTTTGTCAGTACGCCCCAGTAACCCCCTGCTCCCCCCCAGGAGTTGATTTCTATAAAATACATTTTAGTTGATCCCTCTTCAACCAAAGAAACATGCTTAACAAATTTCAAGTATGTGGGTCTAACAATTCAAAAACAGGAATTTTTTTTTCTATAGCTCCTCTTGACCCCTCGCAACCCTCCTTAGGGGTCCATTTTCGTTTTACTCTTTGTTAGAAGAACTTTATTCCATGAAAGGAACATGCCTACCAATTTTCAAAGAGGTAGATCTAATAGTTTAAAAGCGGAAATATTTATCGATTACGCCCCGTAATCTCCCGAAATGAAACTTGGTGGTTGATATTCGCGAAACCCATTTTGTAGCGATTCTATACTCTACGAAAGGAATCTGCTTACCAAATTTCAAGACTGTACGTCTCATAGTTTAAAACTGGGAATAATTATCTATAACGCCCCTTGAGCCCCCCCCCCAATGCCACTTGGGGGACTGTTTTCACAAAACCCATTTTGTAGGAGAACTGTACTCTATGAAAGGAATTAGCTTATCAAATTTAAAGACTGTGCGTCTAATAGCTAAAAAATCGGAATAATTATTTATGTCTTCCCTTAACCCCCCGCAACACCCCTTGGGGTCAATTTTCCCCTAAAAATATTTTGTAGCGGATATTTACTTCGTGAAAGAAACATGCCTACCAATTTTCAAGCAGGTATGTCAAGTAGTTTCAAAACGAATATATTTATCTCTTACGCCCCTAATTCCCCGCAACGCCACTTGGGGGGCTATTTTCTCCAAACCTATCTTGTAGCTGATCTCTACTCTATGAAAGGAATCTATATATCAAATATAAAGACTGTACGTCTAATAGTTTAAAAATGGAAATAATTATCTGTAACGCCACTTGGGGCTCGATTTTCACCAAACTCATTTTGTTGAGGATCTCTACTCTAAAAGGAATCTGCTTACCTAATTTCAAGATTGTACGTCGAGTAGGTTAAAAATGGAAACAATTATTTATAACGCCCCTTGAGGTTCGAATTTCGCAAGATCCATTCTTAGCTGATCTCTACTCTATGAAAGGAAAATGCCTACCAAATTTCAAGCCTGTAGACTGAATAGTTCTGGAGATATCGTTATTAGTCAGTCAGTGAGTGAGTCGCTTTTCTCCTTTATATATAGAGATAAAATTTCCTTTCAATCAGCAATAATTTATGGAGATCATTCTTTCAGCCAAGACCTAAATTATAATAAACCACAGGAAAAGTAAAAATTTTAACAGGAATTGTTATTTAAAAGTAATGCGTGAGATCAAAGAGATGCAAAGTAAGTTTTCAAATGTGTGTGTGGGGGGGGGGGGATTAAAAAGTTGGCTTGATTGCAGTTGAACAAAAACTTGGCACCAAATTCCTTAGGATTTTAGCGCCAAGTTAACAATCCTTGATCTCAGGCTGCTTGCTTAGGATTTAGCCAACACCTCGCTTTGGCCATTTTGAAAAGGCACCATTAAGCGCAAATTTTTGGTGCCAAAAAACATGGGGTTACAATTAGGACTTTACCAAAATATTTATGATATGGCATATTTTTGCATCAAATCGCAGTCGAAATTGACGAGAATCTGTTTTGTAATATTATGACGTGTTGAACTTATCAATTTGCAATATCATTCAAACTCATATCCGACAAGATCATCAGGAAAATAGTTGTTGACAAATGTTTTTAAGGCAGATTTTGAATAATATATAGTTTCATGACATCGATATATTGTAACGTATATTTGCGTCAGTGAACAACATCGTCATCGTCACTTGGCCATGTCTCAAAATTACGAGGTCCGTCGCCAAAAGCCTTCGAGTAGCTGAATTGTGCGACGTTAATATTCACTCACTCCAGAGATTCAAATATTTTTCATGTTTACAAAAAATTATCATACTGATAAAAACGAGTTATTAACTGAATTCATATAATTAATGCATGTTATTAATTTGCTTATATTAATTAAA
This sequence comes from Trichonephila clavata, assembly GCA_019973975.1. Classification (NCBI taxonomy): domain Eukaryota; kingdom Metazoa; phylum Arthropoda; class Arachnida; order Araneae; family Nephilidae; genus Trichonephila; species Trichonephila clavata. The sequence continues at coordinate 13,224 of BMAO01007878.1, forward strand.
TAAATGTAAATACATATTCAAATAAAAAATAAAGTAAAAATTCGAAATTTGAATTGACATAATACTATAAACCTTACCCTTGCTCAATTTCCGAATGCTTATAATGCGAAATAAATGCTTTGCAATGTAAATTAAAAGGAAATGTTTCACTCTTTCAGGTGCAGGCAAAACACGAAGAGAAAACTGACACAAAATCTGTATACCGGGAATACAACAGAGAATTCCTTTTGCCAAAAGGAACAAACCCAGAAGCAATCAAATCTTCTTTATCAACTGATGGCGTTCTAACTGTAGAAGCTCCATTGCCAGCCTTGGAAGGCGTTCACCATATTCCAATTGACAACAAATGAGGACATAAATATCGTCTGTTTTATTTTTAGAAGAAAAAAAAAATTTTTTTTTTGAACCAACTAAGAATATATATTTTGAGATCCTCACAAACATTTCCTAGGTGAATAAATAAAAAAAATAAATACTAAAAATCTAATATTTTTGCCATAAAGATTTAAGTATGATAGAAGTATTATTTGTGTTCTGTGAGATATAAATAAGAGAATTATAATTCCTACTTTCCATTTTTTACTTGGCAACATTCATTCATAATTCTGTTCTGCAATTTTAATGTATCTGTGATGTATCATTGTATCGCATTTGGAAAATAAAATGAAATTTTGTGTTTATTTATTTATTATTTGTTTTTGACATTTGCTTTGGTCTCAGATTTTTTATTTTTTAATGTTCCTACGATGTTATTTATAAATTAAAATAAAAATGCATCAAATTTACGCAAATAATTTTTTTTTAAATAGAGAATGAAATTTTAATTTGGTTAAAAGTATATATATCGTCTGGGCTTTAAAAAATAAAATATGTAATCGTTGTTTTTTTCAGAATTAACTCATTTTGGAAAGCACGTCTTCATAAAATGAATTTTTAAAGTAGTTTTACTTCAATTTTGCGTACACAGACTGACTTCAGTAGTTGCTCTTTTTTTAATCTCCCAAATTAAAAATAAGGGTTCTTCCAACAGAGATGTAAAAGATTAATGTTTACAGGGAAATTATTTTGAGACCTCCTTGCAAATTACGTTGTTATAGAAAATGCTTTGCTGAAGTTAATTAAAATATGAGGCTTAAGTTTATTTTAAGGAGCAAGGTTTATAGCAAAATTAATTTTCCAGCAAAATTAATTTTCAAAAAGGAAAGAAAAGAAACAAATTTAATTATTAAGAAATTATAAATGGTTCGATAGAAGAGAGAAAATTATATGTATCGAAATATGCACAATAAGTTAAGCGAGGTATTGAAAATAAATTTATCCATTTGATGGAAACTAAGGGGTTTTTATAAATTATTTTAAGAAATTAATGAGCTAATTTCAGCAACGGCTTTAAGAAATTAAAGATGCAGTGAAAGTCGCTTAGCACGAAACTGAAGGGACTGAAATATGTTTTCGTGAAAAGAATTTAATGTTGACGGATATTGCAAAAAAAACTATATATCAACAAAATTAAGTTTATTAGAATTTATTTTATTTGCATATAGTAATAAAACAAAAACATTCCCAAAATTTAAAGAAATTTAATGAAAAACTGAAATTTTTCGAAAACCAAAACATTTATTGAATTTTCGGAAACTAATCTGATATTTTTTTCTTTGCATTGCTTTTTTTCGCATCAAATTGTGCGATAGCGCCCATTTTGTTATTCATTTCACTATTTGAATAAGCGTCTAAATAATTGCGCATCCTTTTCATGACGTTCCGCATTTTGGATGGCGTGAGAACAGAAGCTGCATTTTTCGTTTCATTTTCGTCGTAATCTGCATCAATACTTTTTTAGCTTTGGACTAACTCCAAAATGTCTTTGTCTGCCATAATTGGGGCTGTGCATACATTATCACCACTGATAATACAATATGACAATCCAATCCGACTGGTGTTTTCCGTATTTTGTTCATTCCCAAAAGGGTGATCTTTTAGTATTTAGCGATTTTCGTTTCGAGTTAAGAGAAAAAAAATGCATGGAAATACATAGCAGTTTGTTGGGACTGTTGTATTATTTCGTGTTACCCGATATTTCGTCTTAAGCATTTTCGCGTTAAACATATTTACTGTATATTATATTTAAATACATTTTTGCTGCTTAGTGCGATGGAAAATTAAAGCAAACAATCGAAAATAGGGTGAGGATATTTTTTTTTAAGTAGCTAATTTGAATAGACATATCTATTTCCATCATTTTTAAAAATCAAATTTTTTTACGATATACTACGATTTTTTGATTTTTATTTTATGCACTTTAAACACAAATACCAAGTCTTAGCCCAAGAAAGTCATTTTTAAAATTTAACCTCTTGTATATATGCGAGAAACAACGAAACAATATTTAGATTAGATTTATCTCTCTACTTGTACTGAAAAGCTATTTATTTATTTAAAAGAAATGATATACCTTCTGAAGTTAAAATTTTCATTATCGAATGACATGAAAAAAGTTCGTCTTCTGTTTATCTCCAGGGACATTATCAAATTCTGTTTTTCATTTTCACCACACTGATCCATAAAAAAATAATCGTCCCATCTCTGGATTGTCAGGTAATATTACATTTTTTTGAATTATAGCAGGTTTAATTTCATTCTATACTTTAATTATCAACTCGTATATATTATTTCAATACAGGCTTCTTATCTCCTTTTGCAAATGTTTTTCACCTTCTAGCATACACGTATTCCTTTTTTTGTTAAATTTTATTTCGAATACACAGTAGAACGTCGTTTATCCGAACGTTTATAATCTGAAGTGTCAAAGTCCGGATACGTTTTCGAACAGTGCAATGCTCAATAATTGTTTCGCGTGAGGCCAAAAGTGACGGGATAACCCAAGGTGAGGGATATTTGGGGAATTTCAGTAGTGTAATTTGGTAATCAACTGCGTGCAATATTAGGTCAGTTTGTCTCCAATTGAGGGGTTGTATACATGCTCTTTTGTTGACGTAGAAACCTGGATGGCATGTGATGCAGAAGACTGTGGATTTCAAATGATAACGAGATAGTCATTTCCATGCTAGAGGAATCCGACCCTGTCAACGATGAAACGGATGAAGACGAGGACAACAGCAATGAAAGTAACAAGGGTCCATCAAATGCTGACGCGTTCTTTGCGTTAGAGACAGCGATGGAGTGGTACGAACAAAAATCAGAGTGCTGTCCTACTCAACTACTGCTGCTGAAGAGAATCAGAGATCTTGCAGCGAAAAAACGAAGGTGTACAATGGTATAGCGAAAAATAAGTGATTATTTTCCACAATAAAGATAATATTGCGACATTTGGCACCTATTTTGCTTTTTCTTCAAGCATGTGATGATTTTCAATATTCGTATAGTGTCTGGTTTCATATACTGCATGGATCGCATTCGGTTATCCGAACGATGTCCGGTCCAAATTGATTCGGATAAACGACGTTCTACTGTAATTTATTGAGATGCACTTGTACAAAATCTGAATTAATGGCGTTGATCCGTAAGGAATGGCTATCTAGTCTATTCGAAAGTTCGTTCTTACCCCAAATTGTGTCCTTTCTCGAAAATCAAGAGCCTTGTGCGCATCTGTATTGAATACAACCCCACTCTGTTTGCAGAATTATTTTATCTTAAGCATAACCCCCAGTTATGTTGTTCCCCGTACCCTTGTCAATTCAGTATACTAATATTCGAAAGCTGGGGAAAATCCTTTGAATAAGTGATTTTAAAAATTTGAGTTCTTTCGAGGAAACATTTCAGGTTTCCTCTAAAAGAAAGGGTAGCGCGGTTACGGAGAATATACCTAAGAATTAAAAAATTTAGTTTGAAATTATAGGTGCGCATCGTATACAGACGGACCTCTATTTAAAGAATTTTTCTATTTTGTGAACTTTAGCTTGAAATCAAGAACATTTTACTATTTTTTCGTAAAAATAACTCCAAATAGTAAAATGCAATTTCTATTTAACGAAATTTTTCTCCGCCTGATTCTATTTTTTCCCACTCCCTATTTAAAAAAATATTTCTGGACATTTCACATTTTCCTCTTCTCTTCACGCATTTTATGAAGTTATTAAATTTAAGGACGCGTGTGGTAATATATGCTTAAAATTACTGGTTATAAACTAATGTATGCTTATATATACAGTCCGACTCTCGATAATTTCAAACCTTCGATAATACGAACCTCTCGCTAATTCGAAGTACATGTCAGTCCCAAGAAAACCTCTTGATAATCTCGAACTAAAGCAATACGTTTTGGTATACTCAATATTTCGAAGTAAAATCTGTGGCTCGCCACACTACAACACGCTTTATATATATATACTAGCCGTTACCCGCCCGCTTCGCTGGGTATTTCATAATCTTTTATAAATTTTTACTGCTTATAAATATGTATAAATTATTGATATCTAAGTCCTGCATTAAGAATTCGATTGTATTGAAAAATATACTTAGACCTGTAACTGTCGCCTGTTGATAAAAAAAAAAAAAGGGCAGAACTCATCTAATTTGTATTTTCTAAAAATCTCTAAAATTGAAGTATAGAATGATGTTTTGCTGTTTCTTAACCCAAAAACCAAGTGGATTTCGCAAAACCAATTTTCGTGGATCTCTACTCCGTAAATTGAACATGCAAGCCAAATTTCAAGTCTAAATCTAACAGAAAAAAAACGAAAGTTTTACTATCAATATCCCCGTAATCCGTTGAGAGCCGTTTTCCAAAATAATCGCTTTAGCGGTTTTCAATTCAACAAAAGAAAAATGCAAACCAAATTTCATTATTATAAGTCCTTGTAGCTCGAAAAAGGAATTTTTTGTGTCAATACGTCCCAGTAACCCCTTGCACCCCTCCGCAGAACATGATTAACTTAAAATACATTCTTAGTGAATTCAACAAAAAAACATGCTTAACAAATTTCAATGTAACTCCTCTTGACCCCTCGCAACCATCCTTCGGGTCAATTTTCGTTTTACTCTTTTAGAGGAACTCTACTCCAAGAAGGAACATGCCTACCAATTTTCAAGCAGGATGATCAGATAGTTTAAAAATGGAAATATTTATCGATTACGCCTCTTAATCTCCCGAAATTAAACTTGGTAGTTGATATTCGCAAAACCCATTTTGTAGCGGTTCTCTACGAAAGGGATCTGCTTATCAAATTTCAAGACTGTACGTCTAATAGTTTAAAAATGGGGATAATTATCTATAACGCCACTTGAGCCCCTGCAACGCCACTTCTGGTCTGTTTTCACAAAACTCATTTTGTAGGGGAATTGCACTCTATGAAAGGAATCTGCTTAGCAAAATTTGTGCGTCAATAAATTAAAAATACAAAAAAAATTATCAATAACGCCCCTTGAACCACCGCAACGCCACCTAGGGTCTATTTTCACAAAACACATTTTGTAGTGTATCTCTATCCTATGAGAGGAATCTGCTCACCAAATTTCAAGACTGTGCGTCTAATATTGAAAAATAGAAATAATTATTTATA
>BMAO01007879.1:0-82132 GCA_019973975.1 Trichonephila clavata
ACTCTAATGTTACACATGGTTGTAACATCAAACAATTGGCATTTACATCACTCGATAGCCAGGTAACTTCGGGCCAGCAGCTATCATTAGGCTCAGGACCTGGTCAACGTCATGTATTTGTCCCATGGCTCACCACACCTGAAGGTACCCAATTATAAATCAACTTTCAGACTTTTGCCTTTTCTCCTTTTAGAATATCTAAAAAAACATTATCATTGCACATAAATAATGATTTTATACGCTGTTTCAGCCTGTGCACACGGAAATGCATGATTTCATCTTAAATATTTCATATTTTTTTATTTATTTGTTTTATTCCGACCTGGCTTCAAAATATTCTAAACATCTTGAAATTTTAGAATATGCTTTGTTCTTCTCAAAGATTACAATTTAAGTAGCCAAATGGTCTCTACCTTTTACGCTTGACGAGTATACCCATCATGATATATGTCAAAATATTGCAATTCTCCATAACGAGTATATTTATCAGTTACTATTAACTGGTTAATGTAATCATATAGGTCTAAATAAATGTCGAATGAAATAATAAATTTTGTCAATTGGTAATTTGATATGCTTTTGAAGTAAAACTTCTTTACGCACACTTGACTTGAGCAGTAAGCTGGTGAATGCATGACGAGAGCGTTACGAAAAGTGTAATCGGGCAAGGCGAACACACCCTTGAGTGAGTGAGTGAATGAGTGAGTGAATGAGTTAATGTGAGTGTGTGAGTGAATGAGAGATTGAATGAGTTAATGTGAGTGAACGAATGAGTGAGTGAATGATTCAATAAATGAGCGAGTGAGTAAATGAATGAATGAGTTCATGAATGAGTAATAAAAGGAGTGAGTGAGTGAATGAGTGAGTGCATGAGTGAGTGAGTGAATGAAGCGAGTGAGTGAGTGAGTGAGTGAGTGAGTTAAGAAGTTAATGAGTTACGAAGTGAGAGAGTGATTGAGTGCGGGAGTGAATGAGCAAGTGAGTGAATGAATAAATGAGGGAATGAGTGAGTGAGTGAATGAGTGAGTGAGTGAATGAGTGAGTGAATGAGTGAGTGAGTGAATGAGGAGTGAGTGAATGAGTGGTGAACGTGAGATGAGTGCAGTGTGTGGAGTGAATGAGTGAGTGTGTGAGTGAATGAGTGTGTGAGTGAATGAGGTGGAATGAGGAGTGTGTGAGTGTGTGAGTGAGTGAGTTAAGAAGTGAGTGATGGAATGAGTTAAGAAGGGAGTGAGGAATGAGTGAGCGAGGGAATGTATGAGTGAGTGAATAAGTTAATGAATGAGTTAATGAATGAATGAGTGAGTGAATGAATGAATGAATGAGTGAATGAATGAATGAATGAGTGAATGAATGAATGAATGAGTGAATGAATGAATGAATGAGTGAATGAATGAGTGAGTGAATGATTGAGTGAATGATTGGGTGAATGAGTGGGTGAATGTGTGAGTGAGTGAATGAGTGAGTGAGTGAATGAGTGAGCGAGGGAATGTATGAGTGAGTGAATAAGTTAATGAATGAGTTTATGAATGAATGAGTGAGTGAATGAATGAGTGAATGAATGAATGAATGAGTGAATGAATGAATGAATGAGTGAATGAGCGAATGAGTGAGTGAATGAATGAATGAATGAGTGAGTGAATGATTGGGTGAATGTGTGAGTGAATGAGTGAGTGAGTGAGTGCATGAGTGAGTGAGTGAATGAGTGAGTGAGTGAGTGAATGAGTGAGTGTGTGAGTGAATGAGTGTGTGAGTGAATGAGTGAGTGAGTGAATGAGTTAAGGAGTGAGTGAGTGAATGAGTTAAGAAGTGAGTGAGTGAATGAGTTAAGAAGTGAGTGAGTGAATGAGTTAAGAAGTGAGAGAGTGATTGAGTGCGGGAGTGAATGAGCAAGTGAGTGAATGAATAAATGAGCGAATGAGTAAGTGAGTGCATGAGTGAGTGAGTGAATGAGTGAATGAGTTAAGAAGTGAGAGAGTGATTGAGTGCGGGAGTGAATGAGCGAGTGAATGAATAAATGAGGGAATGAGTGAGTGAGTGCATGAGTGAGTGAGTGAATGAGTGAGTGAATGAGTGAGGGAGTGAATGAATGAGTGAGTGAATGAGTGAGTGAATGAGTGTGGGAGGAAGTGAATGAGTGAATGAATGAATGAATGTTTTGTTTCTAATGATGATGAAAATTTTGACATCCCGAATTTTAATTGTATTGCAAGATTTAAGCGTAAAAATGTTAGATCAGCAGGAGTGGAAATTTATCAGAAATCGAATGATGCATCGAATAAAGTAACTTCGAACATGGACATTTTATTACGATATATTCGTGAAATCGATATTAGTCAATCATCAATTGGTGATATATGTGCTTCTCACTGTGTTTTGGACAATGGAACAAACATCATAATGGTAAATGCTTACATTTCGCCAGAGTTAATAGTATTATAAAGTTTTTATATAAAAGACTTATGATTCATGGTCGAGTAGGCTCTGAAGAATTAGAAGAAAACTATCATACGTTGCCACTAATTTTAGCAGGAGATTTCAATGTTAATTTCGCGTCCGAAGATGGACAACTCTTAGTAAACTTTCTACAAGATAAATTAGAACTACAAATGAATAAAATGAAGAATATAACCGAAATGAGCCTACCACAAGACATGGAACAACAATCAATGCAGTTTTTTCTAGATACCTTTCTAATTTTCATTCGAAAACATATGTATCTTATTTCTTATACAATAAGCCTATTGTCTCGGTCTTGCAATCACAGCCACAGTAATTACTGATGTATCCGATAATGAAAATAATGAATAAAAATACAAAAATCTATTCAACAGTATTAATTTATTGATGAAAACCCATAATAAATTTAAATATTTGTAAAAAATTAATATACGAATATAAATATATATATACATATATTATACTTATATAAACATATGCTTATATAAACATATATATTATACTTATATATACATACATATAGATGGAGCAAAAGAAATTTTACTTCAGTCGTGTGGTCTAAAGCACACTCGTTTTTTTTAAAGCATTCAACAATTTTATCCCTTAAAAAAATTATTATCAAGTTTGATTGTACGAAAATTTATATCAAGATTATTTTAAATTCGACTTTCATAATCATTATTAAATCAGAAAAGAAAGAAACAAGTAATATAAAAAAAATTCAAGTCAATTCCTACTTTGTTAGAAAAGCTTACTGGCGCCATCTGCTGAACATAAATCTAACTTCGTCAGAAGTAACACAGATTAAATTTTAAGAAAATAAATTTATTTAATGAATTAATATTTGAAAAAACTGTATTAAGATCAAGTGCATCCACTACAAGTTTTTAAAAAATGTATAAGAACTTGAGAGTATGAATAAAAAGTGTTTTTATAGTAATTGAAAATTTGAACAAGATATATATAAATATATATATATAGGGAGAGAGTGAACTAATAGTAGTAATTGAAAAAATTCCTAGCATTATTGATTAATTAACTAATTGTTAATTCTATATGAAGTGGCATGAGGGTTATTCACAACTTTTCTTGTGATTTTCAACCAAATCAAGTAACGAGTGTGCTAATCTTCAAACCCACAATAGACCAACGTGAAGACTTAAGAAATTCGACAGATTTAACATGCATCAACTCTTCAACAGGGCGGGTATTCAGCTGCACCAGGACTCAAAACTTCAAGGGTATAAAAAAATTGGAGTGTTTTTTTTTCATATATCTTTTCTCTCACTCTCTTTGCTACACATTAATTCCAATGCTCAATTGTTGTTTTTGTTTTGAGAAATGCATTTCTTAACACATAATTTAAAAATATCTTAAAAAATGCTTTTTTAATAAGCAGGTATAATATTATTTACCAGGAAAACTTTTTCGAAATTTTTTGTAAACTTTCTTTAACTATTTTTAAGTTATTTAGACGGCTGGGTGGAGTTGTTAGTTAGTCGCTGGCCTTTTGCACCTAAGGTTGCGGATTGGACCCTGGCCATGTTATATAATTATACGGCATGTAAAATATCCCTAGAGTGTCTGTTGGGTTGGGTGCTATCGGCAAAATTAAATCCTAGTACAGGTTCGCATCGTCAGAGCTCAGGTGCCTCGCTTTAGGGAAGAAACTGGGCGTCAAAATTACATGCAGCGTTTGGAATCCGTCTATACGATACTGCACTAAAAAGAGATGCCAGCTTCCGGGAATGTACTAGGTCTGCAATGGTAAAACACCAGTTCGCAGCCTATTAAAAATTTTAAAAAAATTTAAGGTATCAACTACTTGCGACAACTTTTTTGGAGGAAAATGGAGTTTCGGGGATTATTTTTTTTTTCAGATTTCTTTAGTGAATTTCAAGAAATATATGCTAAAATTAAGAAGAGAAAAAGAATTTATTATTACTAAAATGGGAAAAACTGCTAAAAATTTCAAAAGTTTATGAACAAATGTTTAATTTTTCAATTCTGATATGTTGCTATGCTATTTATTTTTGAATAGCATAGCAACACATCAGGTTAAGAGATTATTTTAATTTTTACAAAAACTAAAGCACACTTTATCTTAGTTATTATATAAAATTTCTTACAAAAACAGTGAATATATTAACATAAGGAACTGTAAATTTTGTAATAAAACAGTGATTGATAAATCTGAAGGCTAAAACACTTTTACTATTATACAGATTATACACTAAAAATTTCAGTAAGTTATTTTCAAAACTTTTTTAGCAATCGCTGGCCCCCTTTAAGCATTTTCAAAAAACACATTTCGAGTAAAACGTGTTTTAAAGTATGACATATCTCGCTTAAAGTAATGACATCTCCTTTAATGAAACACTTGTAGTTTTTGTTCTAGTGAACGGAAAATAATAAACTAGGTATGTTTATAAAGCTAATAAGATGGCCTGTAAAATAAAGTCATAAAATAATTGTAATTTTTTTTTGCAAAATTCACAATTTTAGGGTAGTTGTATACCTACGACCGTTATTTTGAATAATGCATTATAAATAAATTATTTTCTTTTGAAGTTGAAATGATTGAATTCCTTCATAACATTACACTTTGAAGCAAGTCGAAAGCCCTCGTAGTTTTGAAACGCGGTTAAACAACACATGGATAATATCCAAGCTTGCCTTCCATTCTTCAAACATATTTATTTCAAGAAATTGTGTGTGTGTGTGTGTGTAACATTTTTTATTGATTTGGTTTTTATTAACATCCCACTCCTCTCTCTAAAGAAGCTTGAGAACTACAAAAAACAAGACCTCGGTCAAGTGACGAGGATGACTGCCATACTACACCAACGTGCAAATTTTTCAACAGATTTAACGTGCATCAGCCCTCTCGACTCGGAGGATTTTTTGTGGCACTAGGACTCGAAGCACCACACAACTCTACAACGCCGGCCAAGTGTTCGTGACCATGACCATTCGACAACCACGGTCTTATGGCTTCCTTGAATAAGCATTTCTTTTTATGTGTGTGTGAACCTAGAAGTCCTTATTTTTAAAATATATCATTTTTTGGCATTCGGTGAATACGTTAAAGTAATATTTCCTTACTCATAATAAGAAATTTCTTCTTCCAGCCATTTGGCTTCTTATTTTCCAACCATAAGCAAGATAAATATCAAATTTTAATCAATTAACTTTATAGTTATCTTCGAGTTAAAAGAACTGTGTAATTAATATTAATAATCAAACGATTTAGTTAAATTTAAAACTTCCTCTAGGTTTAACAAATACAACAACAAGTATGAATCTAATGTCCTTACTTTGAATTAAAATAAATACAAAATTACATTTATCACGTGATCGTCATGAATTTAGCCCATTGCCTTATAAATACCACTTACGAAGTTTTCCTCTTTTGTTTTGAAATCCTGTTTCTGCGTTTATTATTATTATTAATTCGATATTGTGTACACTTTTAAAACAAATATTTTCTACGTTTTAGAGCATGCCTTATCAGATATTGCTAATTTTTACAGCACTTTTCAAATAACACTTTCGAAAGAATAGCTTTGTTTCACAGCTTAAAATGATTCATATTTCTCTATTCGTGGAGATATTTTAATGAAGGCGCTTCAAAGACACCATTAAGCAAATATTTTTGAAACAAACATAAAGGTTTTAATTAATTTTAAATACAAGCTGCAGTTATTTCTTCGATTAACTTTAAATTAGTAAACTATCATGTTTTGCAACCCACTATTCGAAGCATCTATTTTTAAATTTTAACTTTTCATCTACGAGTCTTACGTTTTGAAAACTTCTAATGCAGTTCTCAAGCTTTATATATTTGCGACCCAATGTTCAATCATAATTCTCATTGTGCCTTCTCCATATAGAAACACACAATGTATTGTATTCAATAACACTACTTTGATGCTAAAGCCTACAGAACAACTTTAACCTCTTCAGTGCCACCGCCGTATATAAACGTCTCGCTCAGCCAAAGTCTTAATTTCGCAGTCTTAATTTCCACTTTTTCCCAGGACGTATACATACATCTTTCCGAAATACGATCTTTTCTGTGCACTGCTATCCATAAAATTATTCTGAAGGCTTTGGAATGCAATAAGAGGACGTTAACAGTGTTTGCGAAGGTACTTATTTAGGATTTGCTTATTTATTCCTTTACTCCCCCTCCCTCCCAATACATCACATACGAGCGCTTACGTGGAAAACGGTGGCATTGGGGAGAGAATCGCTCAACTTTTAATCGGCAGGTTAAGGGATTAATTATAAACAATTTTCGCATTTAACTTAATATATGACAATTTCATTGGGTCCCTGGTAATTATAAACTTGTTCCTTAGTATTGTTAAACTAATTATAAAATATATTGTGCAGTACTGATACGTTTATAAGTGTATTATGTATATAAGTGTAAGTATTAGAGAGTAAATGTGTATTTTGTTTTTTATTTTGTCAGAATGTATTTTGTTTATTTACTTTCAGTAAATTAATAACTTTTTAAACAATCTTTCGTTTTCGACTTTTCAATCTGCTCGCCCCTCTCCCTCGTAGAGTTATTACGTCCTTCTAGATGGGCGGGCCCTACAGTTTGAGAAACGCTGGTCTAATGATTACACTGGTCCAAATATAACCGAACATTAGGAATAGAATAATTATAGAAAAAGGTATTTCACATCGCGCTTCAAAATATGACTGCGTATCAAATTTAAACATTTCGTTAATTTTATAAAATAAATGAATTTATTCAATTAATACTTATTTTATTTTCTGGCTGATAATATAAACTTTTTTACAAGGAGAAATCTTTTGAGGAAAAAAAGGAAAATGTACTTCTGAATCTCTTATCCAAAAATAGATTAAATTCTTATAAAGATTTATGCATGGAACATTAAAATAATAGTTGCGTCTATTTTAAAGATTACTGAAGTCACCGGTTCGCTATTTTTCAATTAATTTGCCAAGCATCCCTCCTTAAAACAGCTCTAAAACTAATTGGTAAAGCAAACGACGAGGAAATTGATTAAATCTTCCAATCTGCCAATCTCACTGGGAAAATTTGGAGTGAAGCCTCAGCTGAAGGACTCAGATCTTCCTTTTGAGAAGTTTGGTGTCAGTGTTTGAAGACGTCTTCCAAAAGAATATCGACCAAAGCCTGTGTGCAATTAAAACGGCGTACTTCATTAAAGAAGTATTACTCTGAAGTTCGAGAGAGAAATTCTAAGCCAAAATTTTTTCCTCTCTATTTTAATGAGATGGGGGTTTTTTTGTAGGATTTTTTTTAATAACGTTAAATGGTACGTGATTTGTAAATTCATAGGCTTTAAAGATGATAACGCTGTAACACATATAACGCTCAAAATTGCATTTTTCAAATTTTAATGTGATTCGGCTTGAAAGATTGTTAATGTGGTATGGTTTTTGGATTGTACTGTTGAAGCCTATATAAAAATAAAATGTAGAAGCGGTAAAAATAGGAACAATTTATTTATTCCAAAACAGAATATATTCCCTTATTTAATTCATCGAGTTATTTTACGTACGAACCACACACGAGTAAATAGAAATAAAGAATACATAAAAACTAAATCACAAGAATTTATCAATAACACTGTGTCAGCGTTCATCCAGGCATACCATAACCATTTTTTTTACTAATTAAACTATATTAATTAGTGTCACTCCCCTAAGTTGAAAACAAGAGGCCACATTTGCATATGTTTAGTTGTATTGCGATTCAAATTATAAGATAAGTTTATACTTCTGTGCCATGTCTTCAAAAATAGAATGCATTATTGACGAAAGTTTTTTTTTCAATGGGGATGCATTTTAGGAACTTGGCCTTTGCAGACGCGTTAAGTCCCCAAATGTGAGAGCCATTTCAGGGTGGCACCACCTGGTGGCAGCCACGTTACCAAATTAGGAAGCTTGAATTTATTTTCTAGGAATTTAGGAAGCTCTCATTGGATGCTAAATATTGCCATAATTTCATGTTGTTGAAAGTACCAGAGCAAAAAATTGATACTCAAGGGATCTTTTACATGCCATATAATTATATGATATGCGTTCCTACGATTTTCACATACAGAAAATCTATCGACTCCAGCCGTGGTCGAACCCGTAGCCTTACATTACAAAGTGGGAACGCTACCTCTAAGACACCGGAGCCGACTTATTGACGAAAGTAGATACAGTAGAAACGTCGTTTATCCGAACGTTTATTATCCGGATCGTCAAATATCTGGACCAGTTTTTTTTTTGTCAACTACATGTACTGTATATGAAAAATGTACCTTAAAAAATGCATAGAATAAGCTGTGGCGAGATTTAGAAGGCGAAAAAGACTTCAATGACGACCAGTGGGAGGAGATTACCGACTTTGTCCAATTGATCTCAGGATTTCAAGAATGCGATGAAGAAGATGTAGAAACCTGGATGGCATGCGATGCAGAGGACTGTGAATTTCAAGTGCTAAATGATGACGAGATTGTGATTTCAGTTCAAGAAGAATCCGATTCTGTCGACAATGAAACGGATGAAGATGAGGACAAAAACAACAATAAAAGTAGCAAGGGGCCATCAAATGCTGACGCGTCTATGAAGTGGTACGAACAATCAAAGTGCAGTCCTACTCAACTGCTGCTGCTGAAGAGAACCAGAGAACTTGCAGCAAAAAAACGAAAGTGTACAATGGTACAGAGAAAAATGAGTGATTATTTTCCACAATAAATGTAAAATTGGGACATTTTGCACCTATTTTGCTTTTTCTTTAAGCACCTTTCCCGCACGTGATAATTTTCAATATTCGTATAGTGTCCGGTTTCATATACTACATGGATCGCATTCGGGTTTCGGTTATCCGAACGGTGTCCGGTCCCAATTGATTCGAATAAACGACGTTCTATGTATATGAAAATAGGAGGCTAATATACCATTACTATTAGTGACTGACGAATTATTTAAAAAATTGAAAAAATAGCGCATTATGTCAGCTAAAAATATAATTTCCAGTGGAGGGGCTTCCGAAATATATTAACTTACAAAATTCTAACGTTGATTAAATTCTACAGCAAAAAAAAAAGGCTGATTTTTCAAATCTATTTAAAATTTGATGCTATAGGTTATAATCAGTAAAACTATAAATGAAAATATATTACTACCCCCTTTTTTTCGTTAAATATTCTCTCTCCTACGAAAAAAAATAAATCCCATCTGATCACAAGAAATTATCTTTTTTCCCCATTTTTAACAGCTATTACTTAAACAAAATCCCCGAGAATCATTAGAATAAATCGTGACCACTCTTAGCTGAACATAAAAATCCCAATCACCACTGACTTGAGCTACTTTTCCCCTATCTTCAGCTTATTTATCCATCAGTACTAGCCTTTTTATTCGAAAAAGTGAAAGTCGCGGCTAATACAATTTAACAGCTGATTACTTACTACTCTGTTGTTCAATTACAAGACTGTACTGGGTATCCATTTCTTTCTATCATATTTTTTTTTTCTAGCCTTCCTGTGTATTCATCAAAGATTGAAGACAAAAATTTACTCTGTTTAAGAGAGGTTTTTTTTTTGTACTTTCTGTATCTATAAATGACATGGTTCTCCATTTGTTCTTAGTTCTTTGTTCCACAATAAAAATGCCTCAGCAATTATTTATTTAATTCCTGATTTCTTCTTTTTTTTATTTTTTTCTCGGTCCGTTTTACACAAAAGAGAAAAAATTGTTGAGGTTTTTCATAAAAAGAATGAACGTGGACTAATTACTTCTTTAACATGATAATACTTTTTTTTCTTATTGATGTTTTTGAGGTTTCTTATGGAAGTCGAATTTCCGCCAGTTTCACAGAAGGATTTCGGCTTTATCTCCAAATTAGTTTTTTTTATTTATTATTTCCTTTAACAATAAGGAAAGTCGATTTATCCGATTGTAAAAGGCAGGAAAGTATCGCCAATTTATAATGGTAAAGGAATTAGAGATCATCGACCGATTTGTCCACAGCTTTCAGTTGGTGGTTCCTTGCAAGATTCAATATTTTTCCTTTCAACTCTGACATTTTTGAGTTTTTATTGATAAATGTTTTCTTCATAATTTCAGAACACATTTCAACAGTCTTACTGTTCTAAAATATAATTTCACGAGATATGAGTTACAAAATCTTTAAAAAAATTTTAACATATTTTACATTTATTACTTTTTTCCCCTTTGTTTTCACATTTTGTAGCAAAAATATTTGATTTTGTAGATTTTAGGCAATTGTAGATTTCAGCTTAAAATTTTTATGATTATTATTCTCTATTTCGTTGGAAATAATTTGTGGCAAACATTTTTCATCTTTTCATTTTTGTGATGTGTTACATCCACGCTTAGCTATATGCGTTTATTCGTCAATAAAAGTCATGCAACTTATAGCTGTTCTTTTCCTCATGACTGCAACAATTAATATTTGATTCCAAAAAGAAAAAATGTTTGCAAATTAATCTTGACATAAATCACAATTAAGTTAAATCTGGACATAGATCGCAATTTACATGATAGACGCCATTGCATGTTTCTAGATGATCAGTGCATACGCCTTTGTGTTGCAAACTGTTGCATTTTGTAGATATTTTCTCCAAAAACTATGTATTTTTTAGCCCTCTCACTGCGTAGTTCTTTTATCAAAATAGTTTTAAAAGTTGCGTACTTTTTTTATTACATAATTCAAATCCACATTGTAGAGTTAAAAAATACAACGAAAAAATTGTAAAAGAGTTTTTTCTTTCAATATAGAATTATATCATAAAAACATGAATATAATACAAAAAGAAAATATAAACAGAAACGGGTTGTACAGCTAATTTGTCGGAAAAAATGCATCCCCGCGGAAATCGCGGGTAGAGCAAATTTTGCTACTTCTACGTTGCCCGCGGAAATCGCAACGAGAGTGTTAACAGTATGAACACAAATAAATCAGATTGTAAGGAATGAGCTGTGTCATCCCTTAGTGTGAGAGGGTTGGAAGTAAGATTAGCCATATTCTAAATAGCTTCAACTTATTATCAGATATGAGCAACTACATAAATTCTATCAACCAAAATTAAGAGATGCACCCAAATACCAAATATGGAAAGCAATAGTGAAGTAGAGATACGAGAAGACTTTAAATAATCAAATCACTTAAGTCTAGGCAATATCTTCTAACTCTTAGATCCTCTAACTCTTCTCTCTATCCTCTAACTCTTCTAATCTAATTTGATTCCTAATTGACAAATCGTCAACTTTAATATTACAATAATCAGCTACGAAGTATCCACGCCTCACTCCACGTTTAATCAATCACTGTGTGAAAACCGATAGCAGTCTAACCCCTTTCTCCTTCTAACCTGAAAATTTAATCTTTATATACCAGTCTAAATTTGCATACTCACATCTTCTCCCGAGGGAAGATTTATAATATAATAATTTTTAAGGACTCAATATTTCCTAAGAGGATTAGTATTTGAGAGATAGCGGATAAACCCGTCACAAGATAAATGCTTTCGATTTCATAATATTTATATAATATATGAGGATAGAGAGAGAAATACCGAGTATTTCAAAACAAGAAAAAATATTTGTTTTTCTCCCTCACTTTTTGAGATTTTCCCAAAGGTTATTCGACTTTTAGGAGAATCTCAATGCTAGAACATCATTACATAATTATTTAATTTTAAATTTGGTGTGGAATTTAGAGATACAATAGCAAATATGAAAAGGATGTCAGCTTTCGTTAAAAAACTCTTTTTACATGAGCCATTGGAGAGCCTTGAATTGAATACTTTGATATAATCTTATTCTATATCTTTGAGTCAAAATAATTTAAAAATAAAACAAATCAAATGAAAAGTAATAGGAATCCTTCTTGTACAATATCCAGTTTCTCCAAGATTAAATCTCACTCATGTTCTCTAAAATCCATAACTCCCTGCGTCCCATAGTCATAAAATAATTGCAGTCTTGGAAAACATCACAAAATAAATTTAATAAAGCTTAGATTTCCTAGTTTTAAGAAATATTATACGCATTTTTAGCTCACATAAATGGGAAAAAGTATCTTTTTTCTTAAAAATCAATTCTAATGTATGTTTTTCAAAGAGAAAAAAAAAAGAAACTTTAAAATCTCAAATAATATCCTTAAAAATTTTACTTATTTAAAATAAAATACATATTATTATTAAACTATTCTCCATTTAGAAATAATAGTAACAATTTGAAAGCATAAATATATCAGTTATTCGAAATTGTAAGTATCTCTTGAAATAATCACTGCAATCAATTTTCTGCGATTCACGAAAAATATGGTAAATAACAATAGAAATCCATTATTAATTAGTTTGAAATTGGAGTTTCATCCACTAGATATATCTCTAATTTGTTATGGAAAGAATACGAATACACATTTATAGATAAGTATAAAGAGGAATTACTGGTAGTAAAACCTATATATTTGGTTTGTATGGATCATAATCAATGCGAGATATAAGCATCAATTTACTTTGTAATCTTTTATTTCTCCATAATAACCTTATTACCTAAGAAGTCCATTCTCGAAAGAATACATTCTAATCAATTCACATTAAATGCCAGGTTTTCACAATAAAACTCGCCTCTACTCAATTCATTTTCTATAAAAACATACACTTCAAATTATCTTTGCATAAAGCTAGCTTTTTTAACAAAATATTGCTTATGAATTTTGAGACATTTCTTTCTTAAATATATCCAAATTTATCCTCGTTTAAAGTATAACTCTACCCTTAAGGTTTGATCGAAACTTCGCATTATATCGTATTGGGTTTTTTTTTCAGGAAAATGAATTTTATTAAAATGTTTATATTTATTCTAATAAACACCATCTCTTTTGTCAAAGTAGGGTTGAATTTCCTCCTCAAATAACTCTCGTAACATCTGGCAAAATAACTTAGTTTTTTACTGTTTAAATACTTCGCTGCAACTTTTCTTGCATTTAAACAAGAATGAGTGCTTTGTGCTTTTATATCTTCAGAAAGTACACTAGCGCGCTGAAAAGTAAGCATCTTTCCAGATTGAGCAGTAATTCGGAAAAAAAATCAATTAGGTGACATGAAATTCACGCTACAGAGGCACAGTATAACACATAAAAGTTAATGAAAGCATAATAACCAAAAAATTTAATTGTACACATACACTGGTGTCCAAAAGTTAAGCATAATTGATAATTATGTGAACAAAGAAGGAACCGTAAATCAGAATGGCGGGAAACGTGATATGCGAACGTAAAATGGTTATAAAATAAGGAAGCAAATCAAAAGAATAATAATAATTAATTTTATTATCCAAAGTAGCTGTATGAAAGAAAACTGAACATAGCAAGGATTCACACTTTAAAGAAAAAAATGAAAGAAAACCTTAAATAAAATACTGATGCTGCAGTTTAATAAGGCGTGTGGTCACCTCTGACAGCCAGGCACGCTGCACAGCGATTTACCATATTTGCTATGAGATGATGAATGAGTTGTGGGCTCAAACGGCTTCAAGCTTCTTGGAGAGCTCTCTTCAGTTCTGTAACGGAGCTTGGTGGGACCGAAAGGGCTGCAATTTTTCTCCCGAGCATATCCCATACATGCTCGATAGGATTTAAATCAGGGGAGTTCGCAGGCCACGACATGCGCTGGATGTTTTCCGTTTCACGGAAGTCATCAATCAGCACCGCTCGGTGACATGGCGCATTATCATCCATGAATATGAAGTCAGGACCGACAGCACCTCGAAACAAGCGAACATAAGGCTCAAGAACTTCGTCTCTGTATCTTTGAGCAGTCACAGACCCCGTGTCAAAGAAATGGAGGTCTGTGCGGCCATCCATCATGATGCCTGCCCATACCATTACTCACCTTGATGTAAAATGATGTCTTTCCGTTATGTTTCTTGGTACAAAACGTGATCCACGTTCTCTCCATATCGTTACCCGCCGAGAATCACTACTCAGACTAAACCGGGACTCGTCACTGAGCATCACATTGGCCCAATCTCCTACACTCCGATGTTGATGTTTCAAACACCAGTTCAAACGAGCGCGTTTATGCGCAGACGTGAGGGGAATGCAAACTGCTGGTCTTCTGACATACAAGCCAGCATGATTGAGTCTCCTGTAAGCAGTTTGTCTCGAAATTCGTATTCCTGTGGCAACTGTGAGCGCCGAACCCAGTGCTCTGGCAGTACTGCCCCTCTGACGTCGCGCACTTATTACCAGATATCGGTCTTGGCGAGGGTTTGTGACTCTTGGTCGACCTGATACTAGTTGTCGGGTAACATCTCCCGTTCTTTGAAACCTCTGCCACAGTCTTGAGATCACTGACTGGTCCGCATTTAGAATTCCAGACACTTCGGTTTGCGATGGTGAGCATTCCAGCATTCCAACGATTCTTCCTTTCATAAACATGTCCAATTGGCGTCTTTGTGCCATCATTCATCTTGTTTGATGGTTAACAACATTCCTTCGCATAGCAGTTGCACAAAACTTGTCTGAACTGTCAATGCTGCGTGAATCGGTTTCTCTGCGTTCCGACATGCGCCGGTGTTTTGCGCGGGACGTAGTCGACTGAAAAGTTTTGCATAAACTCAATGTTCCTTCTTCACCCAATTAATAGCCGCAAGAAATTTGGAATAATTTTAGGAATATTTACTCCATGTTTTTCGCATTTTACGATTTATGCTTAACTTTTGGACACCAGTGTACGTTAGGGAATATAGCAGAGAAAAACTTTATTGATGGAATGGCGTTAGTCAAAACATTTTCTGATCTTGAAGCAATGCAACAAACCAAAATCACTTAGAATGGAATATGATCTCCGTAGTTTTGGTTGAGTGACACCGCCTGTTCATACTCAATACCAAATTATTCAGCAGTTATTGAGATCAGAACTGTCTCTCTTCAAAGGACATCTATTTCAGCTGTCTGGTGTTTCCCTGATGATACAATCTTCCTCCAAGGCGTTTTCCTAAAGCATCTCCACATATTCGTTGGGAGGATAACTTCAACACAATAACAAGCTCCTGTAAGAGAGCAGCTGGTGAAAATATGCACCTCCATTCGTCCATTCAATACATAATTCCTCCCCACACAAGCACTCCAGCTTGTATTTTGAAAGATGCACTTGTTGATCAAGTTTTGCATGGGATTTTTTTTCCATCAATCCCTTCTGGCAGGGGAAATCATGTTAACTCAAAGGATAACAAAACGCTATTTAAACCAGATTTATTTAAAACATTCGTACTAAAGATAATATTTTTAGAAAAACATATCATAATTTGTGGCTGAATCGCCGGCTGAAAGTAGAAAAGGGTCCACACAAGACACAAGAGAGCTTTTTGCTGACCCTACTTAGGTATCAAGCGTTCTATCCCCCCACTTGGTCAAATTCTGGCCTTACCCTCATACTTTATGTTAAGGTATGTCACCCGGTCCTAATTCAAACCGGCTTCATGTTTATTG
Organism: Trichonephila clavata; assembly: GCA_019973975.1. Classification (NCBI taxonomy): domain Eukaryota; kingdom Metazoa; phylum Arthropoda; class Arachnida; order Araneae; family Nephilidae; genus Trichonephila; species Trichonephila clavata. Next base: position 15,983 of record BMAO01007879.1, read on the forward strand.
CCACTTTTATCGTGATTTGAAAGGCACCATACTTAAAATCTATTTCCTAAGAGTGGTTCACTGCAAATAATTTCTGCAAATTAAGGTGAAGTTTGCAGACAAAATATTGAAATAAAACTTTTTGATAAATTTTCTTGCAAATTTCCATTTATTGTTCACATAGTTACACTGTCTTTACATGGTGCAATTTGTTTTATACTCCTCACCAGCATTGCATTTGAGATAGTTATTTTTGATTTTGCACTTGTACTAATCAATTCATTTACTCTTATGAATTAACATAACATTCTATTTTTTTCGAATACGTTTCTTTTATTCGCCTGCTATTATTCTATATAATTTATCATTATGTATTCTATATATTTTATCATTATGTATTCTATATTTTTTATCATTATGTATTCAATATATTTTATCATTATGTATTCTACACTCATGTCCATAAATTAAGGATAATGAAGTTTAGGCAAAGAAAGAGACAGAAGCAAAACAAATTTGACTTATTTGTAAAGTCTATTTATTAAACAAAAAGTAAAGAGCAAAAAAGATGCTATATGTTTGACATAATTAATAAAAATTGCGATTTTTACTCCCTGGAGCAAATTTCAAAAAAGAACCTATTTTCAAAAAACAGTATAACATGGTTAGTATGATGGTTAATACGGAGTATGTCTCCCGGACGATGCAATACAGGCCTTACAACGCCTACGCATGCTGAGTATCAAATTATCAATCTGATCTTGGGGAATATTACACCACTCATCAAGCAATGCTTTCCGAAGTTCCAGTAGACAGGTGGGAGGGGGTTGACGGGCTGCAATTAGTCGGCCAAGCATATCCCACACATGCTGTATTGGATTCAAGTCCGGTGAGTATGCTGGCCAATCCATACGGGTGATATCCTCCGATTGAAGGCATTCGTCTACAATGTTTGCACGGTGAGGACGGGCGTTGTCATCCATAAACAGAAATTCAGCACCCATGGCACCCCGAAACAAATGTACATGTTGTTCCAGAATGACATCCCGATAGATGTGGCCTGTCATCGTTACACTCTGAACATGCAGGTCAGTTCTGGAACCAAGAAAAATTCCTCCCGAAACGAGCCATCCTGCACCACCGTAACGGTGTCGTTCAATGGTGTTCTCTTGGTAGTAACGGGTACCTGGCGCTCTCCATATGAAAGTCCAGCGAGAATCAGACTGCAAACTGAACCTGGACTCGTCGGAAAACATCACACAAGACCACTGTTGCGGTGTCCACAATGCATGCTCTTTACTCCAGGATAATCACAGGCGACAGTGAGTTGCGGTAAGGGGAACATATCTGACAGGCCTACGAGCAATATAGACCAATGTATCCTAAGCGTCTGAACACGGTCTGCCTTGAAACTGTCGTACCGGTAGCTGAAGAGAGCTGACGAGATAGATCTGATGCTGTGCTCCGTCTGTTTCTTTTGGCAGTAACTGCCAAATACCGGTCCTCATTCGGCGCTGTAACTCGGGGGAGACCTGTAACATCTACTCACATCACCATCATCTTGGAATCGTTGCCAAAGCCTGGAGATGACACTCTAGGCGATTCCAGGTTCCTCGGATACTTCAAGCTGGGTACGTCCACATTCCAGTCGTCCGATAATTCTACCACGCAAAAAATCATCCAAATGCTTCCTTTGTGCCATAACTATGCGGTTATTGCACTGAAAGGCTTTTAAAGCGCTTGTGAACAATTTTACTTCTTTGCCACCATTCCTTATATACCCCTCTCTTACACTCTCGTCATTGTGGCGTACTATCCGCGCCATCTGGTGGTTTCCTGTAATTTGCATATTCTTCTTCAAGATGAGTGTGATAATTCTACAGGTGAAATTTTTATTTTAGAGTTCAATTTCTGTGGGATTCTGAACTATCCTTAATTTATGGACATGAGTGTATATGTTTTATCAGTATGTATTCTATATATTTTACCATTTTCTTTTTTCTTCAATATTTTCCAATTGATGCGACTATGAGTATCAGTATGTTGTATTTGGCATCATTGTCCAATAATTATGTATTAGATCATGAGCGGTTTTGTTCAAATTGTTGGTTTTTGTATACATTTGTATAAAATATTATTCACATTTTTACCATTTTTACCACCATTTTTACCGTTTCAAAAAATAGATTGCTGTGCGCACTGCTATATTGTAATGGATTTTGCGAGTTCATATTCCATAATTCTTACCTCTACCTTTCGAACCTATGATCCAAGCCGTCGCAAACAATTGTACTCATTATTCAGAAGCGACGAATAAATACGTCGAATCATGTCATGTTCGAATAATCATGTCGATTTTTATATCTGAGTTTAATATCCTTAATTTTCGTTAAACAGGTATATGTATTTTTTTGCTTGCGCTGCTTAATTTTACTTAAGAATTATTTTTTGCGCATAAAGGAAAGTTCTGTCGTTTTTATACACATGCACTTTTATATGTTGTCGATCCTTAGCAAGGAGTTTGATCCAACTGAAACTGGTTTAAACAAGTAGATTAGTATACTATTGGTAATTTGTGCTAATTTGTTTTCCCCTTTAGATAGTTTCTTAAGCTTTTATAACTTCCCGTGTGTTGTTCGTATTTGGGGATTCGAGCAAAGATCAGTCATTTTAAACACAATATCAACACAATTAAACGTAGGAAATGCACTCAATAATAAACCCGGAGGAGCAATCGCATAGGTTTAATGCAACTAACATGTAATAAAAATTACTTATAACTGATTCCTGGAGCGCTCTTGACACCTACACTTGAATTCTCTTTAAATATCTTGCTTAACTCAACGACCTCCGGTCGTAATCTTGTTCACAATTTAATCATCTTTTAATCACCACCTATCAACCATCGACCATCCTCCCGTACTCTAATGCCGAGGTTTTAATAGAAGTATTCATTTACCTAAATCTCGTCTTCTTCTCCGAGAAAGTTTTCAACAGAACTTATAGTTAAAAAGAATAATTTTACCCAAGAGAATTAGTGGAAACTTCACGCATAGACCCGATACACTTGTAAAACTTTCAACATGAGTGAAGAGAAAGTACATTTAAGACATTGTATGTTGTTTAAGTTTCAAAAAAGGAATAACACGATGGAGGCAAAAAGAAACTTGTGTGACGTGTTTGGAGAGGAAGTAATGACAGCTCGAACATGCCAAAGATGGCTTGTGAAATTTCGCTTAGGTGATTTTTTTGAAAGATGAACCCCGTCAGATGTCAGTGACAAAGTGCAACACAAAATGATCAGAACTGTTTCATTATAAGTCTTGGTTTTGTGTCTAAACTCTCTGTATGGTTGCCACACGAATGAAGCGAAAAAAATTTAATGGACTGAATTTGGATACGTTCTTCAAATCTTGCTAGTCACAAAAAGGAACCATTTTTGAACGACTTGGGAACTGGAGATGAAAAGTGGATAGTATATAAGCACATGGTTAGAAAAAAAATGCATATGCTTATAAAGGGAAGACACTTCAACCCACATCCAAAGCTAGCGTGCATCAGAAGAAGGATATGTTGTGTTATTGGTGAGACAGCAAGGGTATAAGAGGTATAGAGTTGTTGAAAGAAAATGAAAGGGTCGTCTCTGTTCACAACTTAATGTTTTGAATAAGTAATTCAGTTTAAACGACCATCTTTGGCTGACAGAAAGGGTATGATTCTTCATCACGTCTACGCTAGACTACACGCAACAAGGAGCAACGCATAAAAAATTGTAAATTTGGGTTAGTAAACCTTACCTCCGCCAACATATACTTCTGATATTACCCCATCTGACTATCATCTATTCAAGTCACCGTAAAGCTTTCTTGGTGGAAATGAATAAATAAATTATGAGAGTGTCCAAATGACATTTTTGGCGACTTGGTGACCATTTTGGTGATTTAGCAACCATGTTGGCGAGTTCGTTACCCCATGGATTCTTCCAGAAATTAGTAGAGAATTCTAATAATGCCGCGATCTATGATGCAAGTGGATCTTTCTCGAAAAATCCTTGAGGTGTATAAATACGGAGTCACTCACCGAAACTGAGTTAGTCTTGTTTTGACTGTCGAAGAGTAGTATTGATATGACCGTGAAGAGTCAACCAGTGATTAGTCATTACTGCGGCTGTTGTGTAGGACGAGTGAGTGCTTGCAAATAATCGTTTGCATACTTGTGTTTTAGACACTGATAGTTATGACTGAGCGCCGTAGAAAGTGTGAAGGCCTACTGAGATTCACTCAGTGAATTTTAGTTCTGTATCCTGTATTTTAAGGATAGTCTTTTCGACAATAAATTCCCATCACTCCTGAAGAACTGCGTTGCTGTTTGCGACTGATTTGCATAAAATCTTCAAACCCGATCAACGTTACAATATAGTCCTATCTCGCTGACTATTTTCATACTATTTAGTTATGATGTTCATTTGCGGCATTTTGTTGATCTTTATATCACAATACATGCTTGGTAATTTATTTCGCAGATATCACACAAAACTAGCTATAAAGTTACAAACATTGGGCTAATATTTTCATGAAAAAGTTAAAATCATTCAATCAAAAAATAACTTTTTGATCATAGATTATAAGCCGTTAAATTCTATCCTTTTAAACACACACAAAAAATTCAAAAAAAAAAGGGAGAAACTTTTTTCAACTAAAAGATCAATAACACAGCAAAAACGTTTAATTTTGTCAAGAGCCTTTCAGTGAAATTAAACCATCCGCAATCTTGTCTTCTCTGATTAATTTCATTTTAAAGTAATCCGAATATACTTTCTACAAAATCTGCATTTTTTTTTCAAAAAAAAAAAAACATTCAAAAAATGTTTATAGAAATATTTTTACTTATCATACCTATAATTAAAACGTTTTTTGAATATCTTTTTTGTTTCACATGAGCAATTTAAATCTGGTAACTCGACGGTTATAGAAAAAATTTTGTTAACAGGAGCTTTTAAATAAATGTTTTTCTGTTGAGAATTAATTGAAACAGTTTTTCAATAGCTTGTAATAAAAAATACTTTTACATGTAGTTTTCAGAATAATTGTAAATATAGCATTATCTACTTGATTTATTGAAATCAGAAATCAATAAGGAACATAAGTTACAAGTATGAATTACAAGTCAAATTTATTTATCGATCAACCTCTCAGCTAGTAATGAAATAACTATAGTAACTTTAAAAATAAGATATTCGTAATTTATATGAATAGATTTGTTCTTCTTGTATTGCATTTTCCATAGTTATATTCACACACTACTCAGAAGACTTTTGTGTAGCCCCAAAGAAATGAGTAGCATATATTGAGGAACCATTGGCTTTGACCAGTGGTTCTTAAACTATGGTTCGCTTAATCCCGGGGCTCCCAAAGTCTTTTTATGGGGCCCACGAAAATCCCTCATTTAATGTTACCTCCTTTACAAACTCTGAAAGGCGCGGGAAAAATTGAAATATGTCCCCTCCGAGACTAAATCACTAAAACCCCCAATGAATAAACTATACTAGAGCATATTATTCGATCAAAAATATTTTCCGTTAATATTAAATTAGTAGTTTGTAATATTTTTAATTAGATGTTTGCTGTTTTCTTAAAGGAAAAAAATATGTGTTAATAAGTCTGTAAAACTAGCAAATGCACTCTTAGGATTATTGAGCCGACCATTATGTAAAGTGGTTAGTGACGTTGACTTCTGTGCCGTTGGTCTTGGGTTGGAATCCCTGACAAGGCATGGATGATTGTAAATGTATAGTGTTTTAGCGGCTGGGGAATACTCTAAATAGCCGTCGAGCCGCAAGTCCTATCGATAGGTTGGTGGAATGGGAAGAGAGGTGGGAATCCCCCTGAACCCCAAAGGGTGTTCTCCCTCTAAATTGGTCTGGAACTGAGCCAAAACGTTATGTCACCTGTTTGGTGTTCAAAGCTACGGCTAACAACAGGCGTACAACTAGTCCTTTGCAGTGATGAGTTTTGTGGGCCTGGATCTGACAACGTCAGACAGGTGACATTAGCAACAACAGATTACTAAGAAATCTTAAAATCGTTCAGCCATGTATTCATGTGTTCGGAGTTGGGGGACTCAAAATCTTGTGGGTCCACAAAGTCAAGTTGATACATAAAGGAAGGCCACGACGACCTTAAATTTAAGAACCGTTAGACCATAGGTTCTCAACGTGGGCGATATCGCCCCCTTGTGGGCGTTTGAGGCTTTCAGGGGAGCGTTGAGATGGCACGGAGGGGCTTCGGCAGATTAACCAAAAAAGACTAAAAAAACACGCTGATTATGTACTAACAAAAGTAAACTTTAACACTGTTTACCTTATGTTGACTGTATGTATTTAAATTATTCCATATCACATGTACGAAAATTCAGATATTTCAGTAGTACGGGAAGTGGATGAAAAACTTAAAAGATTACATTACATTCAGATGTACATTAAATTGAATGATATAGTGCGTTTAAATTTCTGTAGTGTACGTGTTGTCTTTGTCTGTGAGCAGTAGGAAACATGTTTCGTCCACTGCATTTCATTACATATATTATCCAAGAAATATAATTAATTATGTTAACCAGGAATTAACGTGATTCTTTAAAGGCTTAAACTGTCAATTTATATTTATTTTGAAAGCAATAGTTTATTATGAATTACTTCGTATCATCTAAAGTTTAGATTCTAATTCTAGAGTGGGAGGGGGCGGTATAGAAATATTCACTAGAAAAGGGGGCGGTGTCGAAATATTTATTAGAAAAGGGGGTGCCAGCTCAAAAAAGGTTAGGAACCTATGCGTTAGACAATAAATAATTTTTCCGGTATAATGTTTTGCTCGTGATTATATATATATATATATATATATATATATATAAGAGAGAGAGAGAGAGAAATTACGCGCCACAGTGTTTGTTCGCGATGGACTCTCAAACTAACTGAACCAATCATATATAATTTGCATACTCTTTGTCATTTCGCTCAACTTAAAACATAGGATAGTTTTATTTCAATTAATAACGTCAGAATTTTTTATTGATTGAAATAAAAAGAATCCGGGAAACGGGAAAATTCGCAAAATGTCGCAACGCTCATGTGTCTGTGGAAATAGATATTGTAAACCAAATTGCACAAAAAGTAAATGCCAAGCGTATTTCGGGATGTGGAATCTGAATTTCGAATTACTTTCAAAAATAAACGTAACTTTGCCGGATAATGCCGGTCGACTTTATTTTAGACACACCATGGCAGGGACTTACCTCAAAAGCCTTGGATCGTGAAAACTTTGTTCCTGGCGTATTTCAAAACGAATAACCCGAATCTGATATCCAATCTGAGAAATATGCCGAGTATTTCCGGATGACTGTCTATTACACAAACTGTGGCAGGAGCTTACACTTAAAGTCTTGGTGCGGAAAGGTGCTTTTCTGGTGTAATTCGGGATGGTAAACGAGTCTGAAATCGAATTTATAAATTCCTGTAACTTTGCCAGATAATGCCGGACAACCCTAATGCTCTTTCAAGGGATTGAACTTACCAGCTCAGTGGCATCAAAAGCAATCTTTAGATGTATCTAAGGCCGAGAAACGATAATCTGAAATCAGATTTCTGAAATTCCAATAACCTTGCCGTATATTGTCTGAATTAGCTAAAATGGCATATCATTTGAATCCCGCGTCCGGATTTTCATTCCTTCTAGCGACTGAACTTGCATCACTGGAGGATCAAAAGTCAGTTCTGTGTACTTTTCGAGGTTTGGAATGAGAATCTGAAATCGAATTTCAGGAGTTCCGATGACTTTGCCTTATAATGACGGTTGACCGTATTTTAGACACATCGTGGCAGGGACTTGCCTTAAAAACTTTGGAGAACGAGAGTCTGAATTGAACTTTAGAAATTCCTGTTACTAATTCCTGTATTCGCTGATAGAAGCACTAGCCTAACTTGCTGACGTAGAGACGCAAAAGATGGGCCTTGGACGTATTTCGGGACTGCCGATCGGAATATTCTCAATCCAATTTTAGATAATCCCATTACTGCGTCAAATAATGCCATACGAACGTATTTTGTGCGAACCGTGGCAGGGGCTTGCTTTAAAATTCTTGAGGCGTGAGAAAGGCTTTCCTTGTGTTTTTCTGGTTGTTGAACAAGAACCTGAAATCGGATTTAAGAAACCCTGTAACTTTTCCAAATAATGCAGGACAACCGTAGTGTCCCCTTCAAGGACTGAACTTACAGGAGTAGGAGCATCGAAAGTGGGCACCGAGTGCTTCGCGGGATGGAGAACGAGAATCTGGATTCGGATTTCAAAAGCTTCAGTAACTTTTCTGGGTATTGCTGGAATGAGGTCGAATGGCTTTGCGTTCGAGTCCCGCCTCCGGATTTTCATTTCCTATAGCAACTAAACTTGCAGAAGCAGCCTTGAGAAAATACTTTTGAAATAGGAAATTGCATCTTCGGGCATTGCTGTAACTTTGTTAGATGGTGGGAAAACTGAGCATTCCGTATCAAGCGGCCATTGGGCATTCATAAGATACAAGATGCAATGTGTACCATTGAAAAAAGGGAGGATTAACTACAGTATTGCAAATTAATTCAATCATGATCAGGGATAAGTGTGTGTACCATGATTCATAAGCATTAAACTCAAAGCATTACATAGAACTTTGCAAGATTTAAGCTGCAACGAGAAAATATTCGGTGTTGCTGTCGTACTACTGTCTGGTGATTTCCGACAGACATTAACAGTCATTCCTTGCTCTACTTTTGCTCTCGAGATTAGTGCATGTTTAAAACAATTGTTTTCATGGCAAAACGTGAAAACACTTTAATTGACCATAAACACGCGAGTACATTTGCAAGATGATAAATCGGAGAAAATATTTCCTAACCAACTACTGAATATTGGAAACGGTGAAGTAGAACTGCATCCCAATACATAATGTATGAAATAGCCAGGCAATTTGTGTACTGTTCTTCAGACAATAATTAACTGATTAATTGTATCTTCCGGATATATTGTATATTTATCTAGATAATTATTGCCTCTGTAATCCTATCACTTAATCAGAAAAATGTTGATATTGGGATGAAATAAATATCCTGATACAGAGTTGCTGCCAGGTGATCCAATGGCTTTTAAATCAATTGACACTATTGTTGATACTACAAGACCGTAAATTTTCCAACCGAGTTTTTGAATACTCTTGATGTATTTCGAATGTCACCCCACAACCTTCGGATGAAATCGGTTTCCTGGTTATTCTCTGCGTAACTTAAATCCACCTAGATTATGCAATGGGGCGCGTTTGATCATCAAAAGAATTATACCAGGACTTCTTGAAGCAAACATTTGGACTATAAAGTTTAAACGAGAATTCGGTTCTATTGCTGCGGAATCTGTTGCCACTTATTCCACTGATACCATCCGAATCTCGAATACAATTCAAAAGGCTTCAAATCCCGATTAGTTTGACTTTCGCGATGACCATAAATGAATCTGAAACCCAAACAACATTCATTTGATACTTGAACTTTAAAAATCCATGTTTCTGGAATGGGCAACTAGATGTTACATGATCACGTGCGTGGAAACCGTTCAATCTATTTGAGTTATCAAAAATCGGGTTACCGAAAAGTATTGTGCACCAATTAGCGATTAGTTATATAAAATTATTTATTACTATACTTTAAAATGATAAAAAAAAATTTTTAAATTTGCAAAAAATCAACATTATTCACCCCATTTATAAAATTAAATCTTCATATGTTGTTACTTAACAACTTCGTCAGGGAATTCAGGCATTATACTACACTCAAATAAGAGATGAATAAATTGCAAAATTATAATCTGTTGTTTTATACTTTATTTCAACCCTCCGAAATTGCAAACGAAGATTTATCTGATTGCATTGAAAAGCTTAGAATAATATTGAATTAGCGTATTAAAACAAAACCATAGCAATGCGTGGCCGGGTCGAATAGTATATATATATATATATATATATATATATATATATATATATATATATATATATATATATATATGACTGCTTAGAAGGTTTCTGAACTAGCAAAGAAAATTTTTCCCCTCCAAAATTACTTTTCTTTTTAGACGGAAAAAAAGCTACCCAACGCGTTGCTGTCATCCTTTTAACCCATCCAAATGATGTATGAAATGTATCTCTGCAAAAATAATTATTAAAGAAATTCATAACCTCTGCGTTTGAAAAAAATATTTGTCCTCCGAGTGCTTCTTTTAGCTTCGAGAACAAAGTCACTTGGGGGTTGGGCTGGCGAGTAGGTGCGGATGGTCAAGCAGTTCAAACGGTATTTCTTAGTTTTTCGACATAGCAACCTCGGAGTTTTTTAGATTAAGATATGAAAATTAAATACGCACTAATGAAAATATGATAATGAAGGAAGGAAAATCCAATTAAAAAATTTAGGAACTTTATTCAAAATGCAATTTGTAGATATATGTATTATTTTTTCGCATATATTTTTTCGTGTTGTTGTTTAACATACCAATAATTCCAAAATTTTACATTTGATCAATAATAACTCTTTATAATAGTATTACTAAAATATCTCAGTATTTTTTTTTTTTTTTTTTTTTGCAAAAACCTTTTTCCTCAGATAATGTGAGATAAGTATTAAAATTTACAGCTCTATAGGTTATATTTTCTCTCACGATATCAAAGTGAAAATTTTATTATTTATGAATGCTTACGTGCATACAATTTTAATCCTGCATCATATTTTATAAGATTTTAGTTCTTTTTGGTTTTATCTCGAGTTAAATATATAAATACAAATAAATTGTTTCAAGTTCAAACATTCCTTGATTTATATGGGTTTCCTGTATAAATGTGTGTGTGTTTTAATGAATGTATTTAGTGCACTCAGAAAAATCCAAGACTTTAAATTAATAAATTAATTGAAATGGTTTTATTTTTATACATAGAATGCAAATGAATAAAATAAACCATAGAAATAAAGTAATTTTCCAAAATTTAAATACTCCATTAATATTGCTTTTTTTCGAATGAGATTTTACAAAGTTTATAATTCAAAAACGTTTATTTAAATATTTATTAAAAAAATAGAAAAAAACCTGTACTGCGTTTTAACCCCATGCGATCTACTACACATCTAACAAATTTCAGTTGACCTTTGACGAAATTCAACAAATTTTAGCAATTGTCCTTAGGTTGTCATAATTCGTAGATTTCTTTAGCGAATAACCCTTAGCATCCACTTATTTTTTGGCAATAAATCGCTAGCCCAAGGTTTATATAAGTACCAAAAAACATTTCCTGAAGCATGAAGAAATACGTAACAATCATAAAACATTTTGAAAACTTATATACTTAATATTTCGGTTTAAAATCTAAATTAAACGAAAAGCAAGGGAAAACAATGTATAAAATATATCGATATAATAATATTTTGCGTATATATAGCTAACTTCTCTGGGGATATTGAACTTGGATTTTTTTTTAAATATATATTTTAGAAATGGATTTATTCACATTTTAATACACTAGAGAAGAAAAGTTTCAATAAAAACAAGAGTTATTATTTCGATTGATAGTAACACTGAAAATAGTGTGAATTTTTGAAAAATGCTAATTCAGATTATCTAGAGGTAGTAATATATAGGAAAATATTATTGTAGAAGCAGTTTTCCATAATAAGAAAATATTTTGAAAATACTTTCTTTTTTTCTTCATTTTTTGCCAAAAAAATTGCATTTAAATAAATTTTATTGTAATAATATTCCTAAAAAACACTTACACGTATATTCTAATAAAAATGACCTAACTATTAAAAAAATAACTCTTTATACAATTTTTGCACAATGGAGGTTCCAAACGTAGTCCTTTTTATGCTTTTTTTTTTAAAGTATATGCGCTAGCAAATATAATCACATTTATGTTGCATCAAATATTTCATATTCTACAATTTTGATATTTTTTTAAGGTTGGCCCATTCTTAAAAAATTACTTTTAATAAAAAAAACAATTAAATCTTTTGTCTTTAATTCAACTTGTTTATGAAACTTTCTTCATTTATTTTAATCAAGTAAAACTGCAAAAGGCAGCAGAGATGCTGAGTTCCTAAATTATATTTCAAAAACTTTCTTTTTTCGTCCTTTTATTCATGAAATACAAAATATATATATATTCTTTCTTTTCTTATAGTGAATTGTTACGAAGGAAAAAAATTATTTTATAGATACGCAGTTTGTAAAAAAGAAGAAAAGCAGTTTATTACAAACTGCTACAATTCTCGTGAAGAATGCTGCTTTTTCAGCATCACTTGAATGTGGTAAATTTTTTATTTTTTTTTAGTCAAGAATTCTTTTATTCTCGCTTGACTTAAAAACATATGGCGTGTTATTTTTAATTTTCTGAGCCTCCGTAAAAGTGACACAGCTGAGGGGGGGGGGGGGGGGTAGCTTGTTTTTGTGTTCACATTAATTTCAAAACGAGGAGTAATAAGACTGTATAATAATTCAAGAGAATTACTGAAAATTTCATTTTTTTAACCTTGCAACTTGATGAATGTCTTGGATAATTAATAACGACTAGTTAAGTTTCTAAGTAATTTTTATTTATTTCATATTTCAAGTAAATCTTTGCACTCCTCCCTGAAATATATAAAGAACGAATTCATTTAACTTCAAAACAACAGAACGTTATATATATTCTGATGAATCGGGCTTTTCATTAAAATATAATGTAAATTATATATACAGTTTTTTTAAATATATTAATATTCTTTACATTAAAAAGTGTTTCGTTTACTCTCTAGCGCTGATTTTTGCTTATAAGCCCAAGCTATTAGGCATTATCTAAGTAGCTATTAGCTATTATTTCACCCATGAATATACTTTGATGCAAACTTCGTAATGTTGCATAAAGTTCGGATAGTACTTTTTCACTCACATCCTTCCCTGTTGAGGAAGGCTGTGACGCTTGCGCATCTGAATTAAGAATGGACATGTCACTTTATAAATGCAATTCTTTTAAGACATCTGAATGACTTTATATTAAACTATGTAAGTGGGTTTGCTTATTTCAGTGGACTCTTCTGAAAAAAATATATCGAATATAAGAACTTTTGGTCCATAACTTCCCCGAAATTTCTCTTGGGGCTCTATTTCTGTTGAACTTGTTCTTAAGAAGCACTCTGCATCAACAAAAGAAACATTACTCACCGAATTTCAAGTTTGTAAGTTTAATAAATCAAAAGAGGGGATATTCTTTATCTCCCTGCCTTCCTTTGGAAGTCGAAATTTACAAACCCCGTTCCAACTGGGTCTCTACTTAACAGAAGGAACATGTTGTTCGAGTTTCAAGTTTGCAAATCTAACAGTTCAAAACGAGAAGTTTTCATCTATAATACACCCGCAACCTCCCCTTTTCCATAATCTTCTTTAGGAGATGATTTCCGCAAACCTTTCTTAGTGGATCTCTACTCTACAAAAAAAAAACATGCTTACCAAATTTTAAGTTTGTAGGTCTGATAGGCTAAAAAAGGAAATTTTTGTCTATAACGCCCCTGCAATCTATTTTGCTAGTCAATTTTAGAAAACCCCGTTTTTAGCTCATCTCTAACTAACAGGAACATTCCGAACAAATGTCAAGACTGTAGGTTTAATAATTCTGGAGATCTCGTGATAAGCGAGAGAGTGAATGAATGCATAAGTGATTTGCTTTTTTTTTTCTTTATATATATAGATATACTTAGCTTGTGAACTTTTATTAGTCTCCTAATAACTTTCTGATCATTCTTCCGTCTATCTTCTAGTGAGGTCCTGTTGATTTACGTAAGGCTTAAGTAACGCAGGCGTTGAACTCTCTATTATACTTTCATTGACCCTTTCTCTGAGTTTCATGCCCGAGGTAGCCAACGAATCATAGTCGCGAAATCGTTGTCGTAGTTGTCAAGTTTTGCTTTCCAATTCTTGTGCTACTAAAATTCTATCGTATAGAGCAAAGGTGGCGAACCCTTAGGATCAACGTGTCATTATTTTCTAAAGAAATGTTTAATGAGGTATAAACATGCCTTTTCAAATAATTTTGACGTGATCATTGGGAAAATAATAAAACTAAATACGTACAACTCGAAACTCTTTATTTACTACGAAAAATATATTTTTCACTGTATAGCAGTAAATGTTTTAGTAAAACGTGTAATTCAAAAAATTAAAGTAACATTAGTGTGACTACTGCTGTTGCAGATTAGATGACAAATAACTTATATTGGGATTGTGAGATGTTACTTTTAGCAGAATGCATGCTGAAGTGGAATCTTCTCCCAAATGGTTTCTAAGGTAGTCTTTAATATTATACATCTCTGAAAATAATAACTCACAAGCAGAGGTAGACAAAAATATGGTTAAAATGGCATATAAGCCAGTTTCTTCAAATAGTTAAATCTGTCTGGAATCAAATCCCTGCCACCTCGTGACTGATCATTAGCGTTTGTTCGTAATACTTCATAGTGAACTTTGTTATTTTGAACGTTGGAGTGACCAGAATATTGTGTAGTGTGCCCTTGGTTCATCATCCCTGGTATAGAGGGACTAGGTAACGTTAAATATATCGAAGTTCAAAATATTCGTAGTGTAGTGTGGAAATTTGGATTAAGGCGTGTCAGCTCAAATGTCGCTCTAGTCAGTTGACCGAGTTCAAAATTACGAGGTCCGTCACCAACCTCGCCTTCCTCTAAAGTGCTACGTTAACAATTAAAAAATCAAAGCAAACCCTCTGTATTTCCTTTAGGAATTCTCCCCAAAACTTCTATCTTTATCTTCCACATTTACGCAAGCGTGCGTTCATTAATTCTCAGCTTAACCACCTCTTTTCCCCTCCTCCTATTTATTAAACTTCTAATTATACAGTAATGCTCATTTGCATATTCCTTCAGAAGGGAAGTTTCTCAAATCAAACCGCGTAACAAAGTAAACCCCGGAGATTCGCTAAAGGAAACGAGAGTGTGAACCTGCTAGGAGATAACCACTGACACACCCAGAGCCATAACGTCCATTTCTCACCACACACACGCTAATCTTATACTGCATTCAGAGCTGTAATAGTAGTTTAATTGTTGTATTGCATTTCTATTGAAATAAACATTACAGGAAGAAATGTGGAGGCGTAAGCTGAAATTTCTTTGAAATTGACGTGATCCTGTATTCGCGCTCTTTTTCAGCACACAGCTGATACAGACACCCCCTCCCCTTCCTCCTCCCAGTAGGAATATTTCAGAAATTTACAATTCATTTGGGCATAAGAAAAAACTTATATTGACTGTTTTCAAATGGCATAAAGTACCTTTCCTCTCCTCAAGAATTTTGTAGGAGAAATTTAATTTTGTATGTGTATGGTGTAATTACTATAAGACAAAATTTAGAAGTCAAGATGCAGAGAAACACTTTTAATAATTAAAATATGCAAAGAAATGATTTTTGAAGTGAATACTGATGAAAAACGTGTAATATGTTTTACACAAGTTCATTATTAAATAACTGATATTTTCCATTTAAACTGTATAAATTGAAAATTCTCCCTTTTCCTCTTTCTTTTTCTTTTACTTTCTGTCCTCTTTTTCTCAGTAATTATTTTAATTGAGCAATCTTTATTTATTAGAATCATCGGAGAGTCTTTATTAAATGATTACATCGGCTTACTCAAATTGTAGAGACTGAAAACTAGTTCCATACACATTTCATATAGAAAAATGTAAGCAAATCATAATTAAGCACTGAATTTTTTAAAAAAATTAATGAAATCTACTTATTTGACTACACTGACCTTGTGAGTACTGAATAAGAATATTTAATACACATTATGAGTGGTATAATAATAAATGCGATCACAGAAAAAAAAAGAAACGAGCCTTACAGTAGTCGCATACGATGTGTAACATCTGACATGTTATCGTGGTAAATTCGCAATAGCAACTTAAATCCTTAAAAAAATGAATCGACTATGATTGGAAATAATTTTCTATGGAATAATTATATCTTTAATGAAAATTTTATTTAACACAAGGGGTAATGCAATTTTTTTTGTCAAAAATAATTATTCTTGTTCAATTTGGGGAAGAGCGGTAATGATAACTTACGATAACTAAAATATGACAAATATTACTTGTGATATCAAAGTATTTAAAAACCGTTGAAAAATAGCGTCAATAACGGTACCACTGTTAGTTGTCAAAACATTTCGATTTGTGTTCATTTCGAGCTTGAGTTCATCATTCAAAAAAGCTATGAGTGGCTCGGCTTCTAGCAAACTGAAGTTAACTTTAAAATCACCACTCAAAATCATGGAAAGCGAGTGATAGGTTTTTTTAAAAGAGCAAAACCACCTTCGGTATATGGTAAAAGTAAAAAATGCAGGAAATCTTTAATTTTTTTAACCGTTTGATTCGAAGAAATGTATACGACCACCGAAATCACTGTTTGTCCATTTTCAAATAAGCATTTTGCCGCACATATGACCCCAATATCTTGACTAACAATATCCAGTCCACTTGTTTGACGATAAGTAATATCCATATGAGGAGCCACAACATGTGAGTTGTTTTGCTTGCGATAGATCGCAACACCAGCTGCTCTGTGGCCCGGGTGTTTAAATTGTACGCAGCAATCGAAGTCAGGTATCGAAACACGTTCGTCATTATCTGATCACGTCTCTGCCAACATGAACCTGTTTTCTGCCTAACGAACAATTTTATGAAATAACGTCGAAATTTGTTTGGTGAGCCCTCAGACTTTGACAATTGAGCGTAAGGATCGCAAGTTTATCCATGGTGAAATCTAATAAGACTTGCTGGTATGTGTGGATTTAGAGTCAAGCGCAAACAAAACCAAGTTTTTGAATTAGAATATTCTGAAATGCTAAATTTAACGATGCTGGCGGCTTGATGGCTATTAGAGTTGAACCCTACGTGGATATATCTTTACAAGATCCAGCTAAAGGACTTAGCTTCTTCTCTGATCCTTAAGTGAGAAAACAAAACAAAAACAAAGATCCCAAGGCCTAGACCGCGGGGGGAGGGGGTCCCTCTCGAATGTAGGAGAAAAAACAGAACTTCACAGTGAGGGTAGCGAAGAGACACCACCAAGCGCGCTGATTGGTCAAATTAAATAGCGCGCGCTTCCCCAACTTCCTGTTACGCATTTCCGTCCCTTTTCACGAAATCACTCCCACAAATCTCCAGCAATCGAGAGGAACGATGTTACACATCAAATACACGAAATAGTTCAGAGGATTTCATATCCCCTGAATCTCCCAGTAAACATATTTTGTATCAAAAATGGCGAAAAAACAGCTTTCGACTAAGAATATCGCATTTTTCTTTTTAAAGATGTGATATATTTTACAGAAAAATTATAGAATTATGTACAGTTTTTTGAGTAAACATTAATTGGATCATAACTTTCTAAGTATATCTATCATGTTAAAAGGAAATACATTCATTCTATAATAATGTTTGTACGCATTGGAGATCTAACTTTCGCCTTGTGTCAAAACTTTTTTAATTCTAATTCAATCTCTAATTGAATTCATTGTGGCTTTTTGCACACTGTACAGCATAATGGTTGCTTTAAATGAAATTTAAAATTATACAGAATTAAGTATCAGATTGAAACGAACCAAATTCCCTTCTACCCTGTAACCCAGCTGAAGGTGTGGAAGGAAGTAAAGAATCATTCGACATGATAAATTCCAATTATTTTATTTATCACTTTAATCGACTCAAACACAAATCAACTTAACACTATAAATAGGATAATACAGTCAAACAACAGAGGGAAGAGACGAGAGTCGCGTTTGGGGAGAATACACAAAAAAACCACTTTATGTGATAAAGGTTCTTCCCTAATATTACTTTACACGGTAGACGTTATACTTAATGTCCGCTTAATGACTTTAATACTTTAAATATCAACGTAACAGGAATATGGCAGTAGCTGAACTGTAGGCAGTCTTCAAATCAATTTCATTTATCTATAACACTTCCTGACTATAATCTTTTACAAGGCCTTTCTAACTTTTTATGGTAATCTTCACCTTGTAACTATCTTGTCACCTCTGGTTAACTAAACTTTCTAACTTTCTGTTATCTATTCTCCTCATTTCTAATTCACTAACCCTCATAACTCGCGAAAAAGAAATATATATAATAAACTTAATTTGTGCATATCACGTTTCTTTCTTTAGGAGAAGATTGGAGAATTTTGCTGGCCCAAAGAATACCCAAGAGGAATATTAATAGAAGGTCGCGAATAGATCCGTCACAAGATGATATTAACAGTAGATGAATTCATTTAATTGTAAAAAATACATAATTTCTTTTTTTTCCCTTTAAACTGACAAAGAATGCTAAAAATTTTATAGTACTAATTATTATAATTCTTACTTCCCCTTGTACTTTCAAATCAATCATTTTTTCCTTATAATTAATTATCTTCAGAATTAATCGTTAGTCGTTGATTGCCAGATAGAAGTTTAATATTTTTTTACTAAAAAACGAATCATATAAAAACAAATTTTATTTTATTTTTATTTTGCAGTTTTTCCATCAAACCATTTTTGTGCTTTTTACGCAACAAAATCAATATCAAAGATCGTTTGGAACAATTTTGAATAAACATTTTCATATTCAAACATTTTTTTCCCTCGTATGCAATTTTTTTTTAATTTTTACTTCGAAGCAAATTTTGATACTTTTTTAAATTCATTTATATATATAACAGCACGCCAGTGTTTACGAATTCTTCAATCTATTAGAAAGTTAATCTCAAGAGTCATGGTGATATTGTAAATGGTTTTTTTGCGATATGGCCGCGGTAGCCAAGTGGTCAAGGTATCCGATCATGGCTGGCATGTCTTGAGTTACAGCCTAGTACCATTAAAGACCCGCCGTGTAGGGGAGAGATTCACGTTAAATCTGCCGAGAACTCAAACGTTCTCCCGTTGGTGTGGTGTGGTAGCTAGGAGAGGGGTGCTAGCTCTGGTGTCGATCTCGTCACTTGACCATGGTTCAAAATTACAAAGTCGTCGTCAAAGGCCCTCGTGTAGCTGAATAGTGTGAAGTTTATATTCACTTATTCATTATTTGCAATATTATATTTCCAAGAAGTAAAATATATATATATTACATATAAATAGAAGAAAAAATACTTTGTAATGTATAGACACACCCGCGATCAATGACATGATTACACTTCAAGAAGTAACTGTTCCTTACCCACCTAGGAAAAGCGGTAAAAAATGATTATTAACAGTCAACCTAACACAAGTCGCCACATCAGCAAAGTTGCTGAACATTGGAAACTCATTCGCCAGCAACCGTACTGCTTTTTTTCCCCTTTTTCTTTGCTTCCCTATTTTTTTATTTCCCTTCTTTTTTCCCTGCTCTTTTTGTTCTTTTGTTTCTACCGCATTTAATCGCCACCGACACATTTTTCGACGGTGATTATCTAAGAGAGAACATAAGCTTGACTATCGGAACGTAATTAGGGAAAACTCTAATCAATGGAATTATCTACAACGTTTCAGACAAAGGAAGATAAGAACCGCACTATACGCCACTTTCTTGTATACCCCTGTGTGTACACGAATTATTTCTGTAAAGTTCTTTTGTTTGCTAAACTTCCGTTGCTTAGAAAACTTACAAAGCAAAAAAAAAAAATCGATGTCTGAGAGGGAAAAAATTCGATTTCTGTTAACTGCCTTTATTATTAGCTGAACAGTTGAAACAGTCTTTCATTTTCTATTTGTTAAGGGAGGGAAAGTATTTGCTTGCAGTTAGATATTCCAGCTTGTGACATGAAATTGAAACTTTTTACAGCTCTTCATAAGTCTCTATCAGTATTCGTAATTGTTTACTTTGTGTTTTTGAAAAAAATTAGTAAAGTGTGTTAATTTTAATTTTAAAAAGATGTATATATATAAATTGCAAAAAAAAAAAAAAACACTGGTGACTATTTGGAGTTTTGCATAAAACATTATCGATTAAAGAGGGAAACAATCTGAAATACTTATCTATTACTTTTATTTATGTATAAATTTCAGTTGTAAAAATATTAGTGTGTATAAATATGTAAAATCAGTCTTAAATGGGAATAAATGCAATACATAATGGAATTCTAATTATAAAAATAAATGGGATGTAAACGTAAAAAAAACAATAAATTTATTGAAACGCAAGTTAACTGAATACAGTAAATTTATTAATTTACTGTGCGTGCTGTTAATTTGAAAATAGCCCCCCCCCCTCAATGGCATTGCGGGGGATTAAGGAGCGTAATAGATAAATATTTCCGTTTTTAAACTACTAGACCTACCTGCTTGAAAATTGGTAAGCATGTTTCTTTCATGGAGTAAATATCCACTACAAAATGGGGTTTGGGGAAATTGACCCCAAGGGGTGTTGCGAGGGGGGTGTTAAGGGGCGTTATAAATAATTATTCCGATTTTTAAGCTATTAGACTGTACAGTCTAGAAATTTGGTAAGCAGATTCCTCTCATAGGGTATAGATCCGCTACAAAATGTGTTTTGTGAAAATTGACCCCAAAGTGGCGTGGCGGTGATTAAGGGGCGTTATAGATAATTATTTCCATTTTTAAACTACTAGACGTGCAGTCTTGAAATATGATAAGCAGAACCCTTTCATGGAGTAAAGATCAGCTCTATAATGTGTTTTGTGAAAATTGATCCCCCAGGTGGTACTGCGAGGGCTCAAGGGGCGTTATAGATCATTTTTTCCATTTTTAATTTATTAGACGCACAGTCTTCAAATTTGGTAAGCAGCTTCCTTTCGTAGAGGAGCGAACCGCTACAAAATGGGTTTCGCGAAAATCAACCCCTGAGTTTCATTTCGGGGGATTAAGGGGCGTAATAGATATATATTTCCGTTTTTAAACTATTAGATCTACCTGCTTGAAAATTGAAAGGCATGTTCCTTTCATGGAATAGAGTTCCTCTAACATAGAGTAAAACGAAAATTGACCCATCCCCCCCCTAAGGTGGTTGCGAGGGGTCAAGGGGAGTTATAGAAATAAAATTCCTGTTTTTGAATTGTTAGACCCACATATTTGAAATTTCTTAAGCATGTTTATTTGTTGAATAGGGATCCACTAAGAATGTATTTTACGGAAATCAACTCCTGGGGGAATCAGGGGTTACGAGGGCGTATTTTTTTTTATTGAGAACATTTAGAAACCCCGTGCATCACACAATGTATCTCACGGGGGCTTACAACACAAAGGAAATATTACAAAACAAATATCCATGCCTTCTCCGGGTTTCAAACCTAGTCCCTACGGCACCGCAGTCAGCGTCACTAACAATATACCGGATGGACGGCACGGTTGCGTATTGACAAAAAAAAATTCCTTTTTTTTCGAACTACAAGGACTATAATAATGGAACTTGGTTTGCATTTTTCTTTTGTTGAATTCAAATCAGCTGAGAATGGTTATTTTGGAAAACGACTCTCAATGGTATTACGGGGGTTTTGATAGCAAAAATTTCGTTTTCGCTCTGTTAGATTTAGGCTTGAAATTTGGCTTGCATGTTTATTTTAAGGAGTAGAGATCCACCGAAAATTGGTTTTGCGGAAATCCACTTGGTTATAGGGTTATGATATTGCAAACATCATTCTATACTTCAATTTTAGAGAATATTAGAAAGCACAAATTATAAAAGTTCTTTCCTTTTTTTTTATCAAGAAGCGAGAGTTACAGGTAAAAGTATATTTTTCAATACAATCGAATTCTTAATGCTAAAACTTAGATATAAATAATTTATATATATATAAACAGTATATATTTATAAAACATCATGAAATACCCAGCGAAGCGGGTGGGTAATGGCTAGTATCTATATATATAAACTGGGACTATATATATATATATATATATATATATAGTAACATAAAATGAAAGAAATGCATGGCTTAATAAAATTGATAATGCAAAATTATATCACTAACAAAGCTAAAAGATTTAAACCAGATTTCAAGAAACACAACTTTAAAAATGATGGAAAAGTCTATTGTAGAAGAATTAACTAAGCGTGTATGTATAACATAGAACAGAATTAGAACTTTAAAATGTAAGAAACCAAAAGAGTCAATAGACTAAAATGAAGATTTATATATATATATATATATATATATAGTCCCAGCTTTCATTGGAAAATTTTATTCTCTTATTATAAGAAATATACATTGGGAATTTCTAAATAGTTTAGCAAAAAAATTCTTTAAGCTTTGGAGAGTATAATATCAATAAGAAATTTTAAGAAATCTTGCAGATATATATTTGACATTTTAGAAAGATATATATACTATACATTTATAACTACTTGTTTATGAAATTGATTGTTATTGCTAAAGTATTTTCATCAAAATAAAAACCTTTAATTTTAAAATAAGTTAACAATATATATTTTTCATACATGTCAGTTTTTAAGCTGAAATTAAGAAATTAAATTCTTATTTCAAAGAAATAATCAATTTTAGAAATTAATCCGTAACCAAATACGTTTCTAAGATTCCTGTAACAAATTCAATTGAAAAAAGTAAACGTTTGTATTAATTAATTAATTTTTAAAAATTAACTACATTAGAACAAATTAATTACATAGAACAAAAATAAATCAAATCTCGTTTTTGACAAAACCAAATGTTGTTTATAGAGAAAAAAAACAACTAAAATCATTTTATGCATGAAACTTATTTAAAACTGTCATAAAACAACCAACTATGAATTTTTTAAAGTAATATTTTAAAAATTTTATCAAAGCTGAATATTTTCAAGAAAATAATCAATAATAATTTATATTTCATTTAAAAAAAACTTTAAAAGTGTGTGTTAATTAGAGAAAATGTCTCTAATTCCCTTTACAAATTCAAATTTGAGAATCATTAGAGGTTAACTATAATATACTTCTCAAAAAAAATTATTTTATATATAAGTATTAATTTTAATTCTTTTTTTTTTGTACTATGATTTAACTCAGAAGTTGAATACCTTCATTATCCATAGAATTCAAATATGTAAAGCACACTCAGTTATTTATAAAAATTTCATTAAAGATTTCATCACTGAAACAAGCTACCGAATTAGAAAACAATACAATAAACTAGAAGTCAGAACTCAAAATTCTCGCATTTTAACTTTACACCAATTCACTTTCACAAATAACAGTTACAAAAACAGTTGTTATAGCAAGCGATTTTATGCAAACAAATTTAACTCTTATTTCACTATCAAACGATTTTCATATATTCTTAATGAAAAATGCATGATTGATATACCAGACGATATTTAGAGAAAATATAAATCGGAATTTCTAATATATGATTTGTAAGACATGTAATTAATCTATTAATCGATAATTGGAAGTATAATAATTGTAATTTCTAAATCTCATCAGTTAAAATAGTTTAGTACAAAAATTTCGAAATTAAAATAATTCTGTGTGTGTGTGTGTGTGTGTGTGTGTGTGTGTGTGTGTGTGTGTGTGTGTGTGTGTGTGTGTGTGTGTGTGTGTGTGTGTGTGTGTGTGTGTGTGTGTGTGTGTGTGTGTGTGTGTGTGTGTGTGTGTGTGTGTGTGTGTGTGTGTGTGTGTGTGTGTGTGTGTGTGTGTGTGTGTGTGTTTCTAACTCAAGTGATACTGTTTATGAAAAATCATGACTCCGAACTTAATCTGATACCTTATTGAATTTTAAAAAATTGACAATAAGTGTTATAGATAGAAAAATAGTAAGTGTCAATGGCGCACGCAAGGGGGTGTCCTAGGGGTCCGAATCCCCCCAAAGCCCTTAAGTTTTTTCAATTGATGTGATAATCCTATATATATATATATATATATATAACATAAAATTTAATTAAGTACGTCTAAGTAAGAATTTATTTTATTAATTAATGCTAATTATGAATTCAATAATTTATTTTTTACTTTTTTTGTTAACAAAATCGATAAAATCTGAAGAATCAATTTATGTGAGGTATGATACGAGTTGTGAGACTTTCGACCATGGACCCCCCCCCCCTCTTGGAAAATGTTTGTGTGCACTACTGGTAAGTGTTATGCCATTTCTCTCTCAGAATCGTAAAAAAGGGATCATCTTCTGAATTAACTAGTATGGCGTAGTATGTTAGGTTTTTTATGAGGAGTCAAAGTTTGGCAGCCTTATTTTCTCAAATCCCAACTCAAACAAACTATATTAATTTAACTAAAGCAGCAAAGGTCTTGCTCTATTTGAAAATGTGATTAATAGCACGCCTATGTGAGATAACGTTAGAGAAAAAAACTACATTAAAATTCGGAAGTTTGTAGTCAAAATACCTAATGATGTAACGAAGGGTGACATTTTTCCACATTTCTCAAAATATCCTAGTCATCACTTAACACAAAAGATATGGATATTTTTTCCTTTAATTTTTCTCAGAACAGTTTTTGCCGCTCTCCTGTCCTCCCTTTATCACTTGATGTTGAGTTTAGGGACACCCTGTGTGCAAGATATATTATTGTAATTAATATATTATTATCACCATATAAGATACCTGTGTCTATAAGAAGCGATTGTCAATCTGATGGTCAAAATTTCTGTTGTATTGCGATTTAGAATACCTTTCAACTACTGAAAAAAATGCCTCGCCGCGGGAATCGAGTTTATTACGAGCAACTATTGGAGTTTGAAAGAGGTCGTATCATTGGATTGAAAGAGGCAGGTTGGGCAAATCGGAGAATCGCTCATCATATGGGTCAAAGCGATGCAGCCATTAGAAGATGCTGACAAGGATGAGTGGACAGTGGCAGATTTCAGGGTCATGATAGTAGCGGTCGACCTAGTACCATAGCAGATCGGGACGACAGATTGATTGTCAGATCAGCTGTCACAGCACCTGATTCATCGTTATCAACCATCAGACGTGCGACCCGCACACGAGTGTGACTATTCACAGACGGCTGATAAAGCGAAATTTAAGCTCGTACCTACGCCACCGGCCACTCATGCCTGCACACTGTCGAGCCAGATTACAGAGGTGCTTGGCTCGATCAGGTTGGAATCATGATGACTGGGGACGTATAGTGTTTAGTGGCGAAATCCCTTTCCAACTGTGTCCTGACGATCATCGAAGGTTTGTCTGGAGACTCCAGGAGCATCGTGTCGAGCCCGCTTTTACTATTGCACTCCACACAGGCCCTCAACCAGAATTTATGGTCTGGGGTGTCATTTCTTTTGACAGCCAGACATCTTTGGTCGTCATTAGAAGCACACTTACGGCACAGTGGTACGTCGACAACATTCTGAGAACTGCCAGACCACATACGGTAAGTGTAGCTTTGAACTGTCTTACAGCTTTTCAAACATTTTCTTGGCCAGTCATATCACCAGATATCTCTCATATCAAGTATGTCTGGAATGTGATTGGAAAGCGACTGTATCTACCAGGGAATGTTGATGACCTGGCCCGACAATTGGAGCAAATTTGGTAAGAAATACCGCAGAAGACTATCAGGGTGCTTTATCACCCTGATGGTCTCCTGCCTTCTATGCCACGTCATGTGGTAGCTTTCATCAAGTTTTGAGGCGGGTTGACACCTTTTTGAACTCGTTACTATGTAACTCTAAAATAAATCGCGTTCAATTTTTTTTTTTTTTTTTTGAAATTTTAATTATTTTTTATTCTCTACAAAAACTTTCTACCTACCATTTTTTGTCTCTATCGGACAAGACGTTCTTGGTTTTTTTTCTCTTTTATCTAGAGCGCAGTATCACTTCTATATATTTATATATATATATATATAGAATAACTTGATTTTTTAATCAGTTAAAATAATATAAAACTGAAGTTATTCTTTATTATAAAAGGTTTTTCTTCCCTACATGAAAATATTCAAAACAATCTTTACGAGCAACGTGAATTTTATTTCTTTTCCTGTAAATTTATGAAAAAAAATTATTACTTAACTTGTTTGTTATTAAATTATACGTCGCATAATTGTTTATTTATTTAATAATTGATTCTTAATTGCATTAAATATGATTTGTATAATAATATTTGAATATAATTTTTATAATTTATTAAAATATGGAATTAAACTATAAAAATAAACGAAATGTAGCTGCATTTATCGTTATAGTTTGTATATTAATTAGTAATTAAATTGTATCTTCATAAAATAAATTTATTGATAGCTTTTGATAACTTCTAACAAATTTACTGCACAGTGAAGGTTTGTAGTCTAAGGTTTTTATAATTTACTAAAATTTACCCATAAAAATGCGTTCATATTCAATATATTTTTAATTAAAATAAGAAGATACTGACTTTTCTTAAATATAGAATGTTCATAAACTTGAACATCTCTCGATGCCAACCAAACTTTTATAAACTATTCTAATTGCCGTAATTTTGAAGAATAACCAAAAGTTTAAATTAAGGAACATTTTCAACAAAGTTTTGCTCTTACCATTTATCATATTTGATTACTAATTAGCTCTGAATTCACTCATGTAATCATTTCAAGTTTCAAAAAATTGTACTTAATATGCTGTATAATGAACTGAGTTGTTTTACAGCAACACTTTCCACTTCAACACCCAATTCTTAATTTAAAGCAGATACTTAAGGAATATTTAGAATTTTATCTCCTCCCTTTAATCATTTATCTTGATTTATACAGAAAATCTTGTCTTGGAGATAGATCTTAAACATTTAGTCAAAATTACTTCTTCTCAATTAGTTTTATAGAGTATGGGCCCTCTAAATATTCACAATTTTAACTATAAATTCTGAGTTTTCTAAGCTAACGAAATTTTTCTGAATTTATAATTATATCTCCGTAATTTTGTTTTAGTTTGTTGCAATTTCTCCAAACTGTGTTTTAAGTGTAAATTTTTTTAAGAGATCACCTGTAAATGAAAATTGAATGTAGAATATATTGGATCACACAGACAGAATCATGTCCTCTAATATATAATATATTCTACTTGCTCAAATAATTTTCGAATATTTAATTGCATCTGTGTACTTCATTCATATATGTGATTCTTAAATGCTCGTAAAATAATTTTGCTTAAGGTATCCGACTACTTGCAAAAACTTTTTTTTAAATAAATGGAGGTATGGGGATTCTTTGTGTGTTTTTTAATTCAATTAGTATATCTTTAGAAAAATATGCTAAAATTAAGAAGAGAAAATGATATTATTACTAAGATGGGAAAAAATAGGTAAAAATTTCCAAAAAAATAACATAAACGCGGTTCATTCTGTACTAAACGTTTTTGAACAAATTTTCAATATTTAAATTCTGATATGTTGCTATGTTATTCAGTTATGAAAGGACTTTCAGGATAAGAGAAATTTTAATTTTTACAAAATTTAGAACCCTTTATCTTAGTTATTATATGAAATTGCTTAAGAAAACAGTGATTATACTCCCATAAGGGACTGTAAATTTTGTAATAAAACAGTGATTGATAAATCTGAATGTTAAAACACTTCTACTATTACACAGAACATACACAAAAAATTTCATTAAATTATTTTAGAAACTTTTTCAGCAATCGCTTGGCCCGTTTGAGCATTTTAAAAAGAAACACACATTTCGAGTAAAACTCGTTTTAAAATACATCTTGCTTAACGCGTTAATAGCATCTGCTTTTACTAAAACACTTGTAGTTTTTGTTCTACTGGACGGAAAATAATTATCTTGGTATTTTTATAAAGCTAATAAAATGGTCTATAAAATAAAATCATAAAAAAATGTCAATTTTTGGTAAAAACCACAATTTTAGGTTAGTTGGATACCTTAACCCCTTGAGTACCGAAAAAAACTGCTCTTTCTAGAATCCCCAGAAATCCCAGATTTCACGGATACTGACCTTGACATTAAGACATATTTTCTTCTTTCTTTTGACGTTGACAAAGGTGCACGTTCGTTCGCGCGTGTTTCGTTTCACTTTCTTAAGGCGATATGGTACCCTAAAAATCATCAACCTGTCGAAATTTTTATTGGCTTATTTGATACCTTGAATCTTTATAAATATGACTGCAAAATTTCAAAGTTTTCCTGAATTTTTATCGAGTTATGGAGCAATATCTGATGCTGGACAGCAACTACCACGCCCACATTTCAGATTATCTGCTAGAAAAGAGCCTGAAAAAAAATGAATTAATTATTTTTTTACCGCGCTTAAATGAGACTGACATTATATATGCAGTAAACAAATCATTTCATTATATATGCAGTAACAATTCATTCATGCAAAAATTCTAGTTTGGGAATTGTTTATTGAAGAGCACAAATGGATTTGGTCAAGATTTAAAAGTTGTGTGGGCTTTTTATGATATTATTATGAATGAAATTAAAACTTCAAAACGGATTCTCTCCAAACACAAGTGCTAAATCTCATTTTGATAATTCAGATAATTAAAATCTAATTCGCAAGAATAGAAAAACTCTCTCATTTTTTTTATATTTGTTTTGGTGATTTATATCTATCCCATGAAATACTTTACATCCCATACTTTATGAAATTCAACACTTTTATTAATAAAATATTTTAAGATATTTATTTAACCAATTGCACATATGCAGTTCTTAGATTTTGATATATTTTACTTATAAATTGTTATTTGATTTTGTTTTCATTTGTGTACATGCGAAGGCTTTTAAAATCATGAGTATAAAAAAATAAAGGCATAAACATGTTGTGCATCAGCTCCGAGCATGAAATTAGCTCTGAAGTGTATGTATTTATTTTTTTTTATAATTATTAAGGTGAAGATTTATAAAATATTGATCTTTCATTCGTTCTCATCTATATATTCATTATGGCAGTAGACTCTTTAGATGTTCTACATTTGTGCAATTTTTTATGGTAAGCAGTTTTAAATAAGCTAATAAATACTTCATAAAAGTTTCAGACTATTCGATGATTATTATATCATGTCATTCATGGAATGAAAACTTCAAACTCATTTTTCTCCATGTTGAATTTTTGCACATATACTATTATTCAAAACCCTAAGGCTTTTTTGATAATTGAAGTATGCGTTTGAAATTTTTTATATATGTTTTGTAAAACGGTGCATGGAATTAGCTCTAACATGTTTAGTACTTTTTCTATAAAAATTTCAAAATCAAAATTAATGTTGTTGTTTTTTGAGAATTTTTGAAAGTTTAACTATAAAAAATTAAAGAGCAGTAGCAAATAACAAATCATGCACAGTTTTATGTAGTATATTATAAGGTACTTGGAAAAAAAGTTTTGAAAAAAAAGAGGCATATTTAAAAAAAGCCTTAGAAATTTAAAAAATGCTTAAAAAAGTTCAAAAAATTTAGATTTTACAAACATTTTGCAACAAATTTAAAAAAATTTGAATGGAAATTATCATTAAATATTAGCCTTTATAAAATACAATTAAAACTAAATATCAGATATTAAAAATTAAAAAAAAATTGCGAAGATGGTAGCATATTGCCTTAAGTTTGTATAACTATTTTTTCTGTTTCTCGCCAATATATATCGTCATTGGATTTCAACGAAAGTGATACTGATTAAGAATACGTAGTGGAAACTTATGAATACGACAGTGACTCTTATACGGATTTATCTATCTGTGATGAAGAAAATGAAGAAACAGAACAAAAATAACAATACACGTATATAAACCTTAGGGGAAAGCTTTTTGTTCCAAGGAAGATTTCAAGCAATTTCAAAAAATTTGTAATTTTAATTTAAATTCTTTTTAACCTTTTTAAATTTTTATAACCCAGACATTTGTAACTTTTGTAGTTTTATACAATTCTAATAAAAGGAAATCTACCTTATAATGTTTCCAGTGCTGTTTACGCTGTTTGAACACCTAAATAAGCTATGCATTCACTTAAGGTTACAATGGGATTTTGCCCTATATATAGCATGTATCACTAATGGTTACATGGTGCAAAATTGGTTAAAAACCTCATATGATTTATCCTTCTAAAATTCTAATTAGGTTCAAATATATATCTTATATTAGAAACTTCTAAGACTATTTGAAAACTTTCTATAAGCATCTCTCTTGCACAAATCTAATTTGCCTTTTACTTACGAAAGAACGTATCTCATTTTACTGAAGTATTATTTTTGGGTACAAAAGAAAATATTTTCGCCTTACTCTTTAAAATGTTACAAAAATCCATTAGCACATTTAGCTTACGGAACAATATATACAGACAAATGGGTTCGGGGCTTAACTATCACATAAAAAACGGAAAGGTACGAAAGTATATGTTTTCAGAACAAAAACCCAAGTTGACAAATATATATATTTGAAAATTTTAAAAGGCAAGGAAACGTTCGGAAAAGAAAAAAAGGAGAGAGAAAGTATAATATCCAACCATTACGACTGCAAACGACCCTATTTCTCCATCCAATTGCTGGGACCCAAAAAGTAAAAAAAAAAAAAGAAACAGCACAAAAAAAAATTCGAATTGAAACACGCCTTCTTAAGAACATGGCTGTTTGAATGACGCCGCCAATTTTCCAACAAAGAAAAAGAGAATGGTAAAAAAAAAATCAAGCCTGTATTCTTTCAGGGGTTGTCGTGAAATTCAAGAGCAAAAAAAAAATCCTGGGAGAGAAAATAAATTGAAATGAAAAGGAGGTGTTTTCTTTCACTCCGCCAATGTTAGCGTGTATGTTCTTCGGCCATTATCTTAGACTGGGTAGGGTGGGGTGAAATCGGGAAAAACGGGAGAAAAGAGGGGAAGAAAGAGGAAAAAAAGAAGGAAAGGAGGAAGTCTGCCCAGTATGCAAGAAAATGCGCTGAAGTAGCGGTTTCAAAGGTCCCAGACATCTTTCACCTAGAAATAAATGAACAAGAGGATGGAACACAGCGTTTAATGGAGTTGCATTCGCTCCATTGGAAAAGATTGAATGTTCTTTGGCTAAAGTATAAAAGCCCAAATTCCGCGAATAATAAACGAAAATAAAAGAAATTTGTGAAATGTTTTTTTTTTAAGATGTTTTGAAAAGTTTGGGGAAAGAATTCGGAAGTAGACGGTAAGTTGTTTCTAAATGTTATTTGAAAGAAACCTACAGAGGTAACCGCCTATATTGAATTTATTGAAATAGGTTGAAATACGTCTTGAATAGGTAGCTGAGTTTATGGTACATTTCTAGATTTTAAATCAACCAAAGAGATTGTGAATTACGAATAAAGTACACATACTGTTTTATTGCAACTCAAAAGGCTGCGATTCCCTCATATTTTATTCTTAAGAAATACGAGGCCATCTTTGCGTAATATAAAAGATTATATTAAATTTTTAACATACAATAAACCTCTTCATTTTATATTTATTATTTAAATTTTTTTCGAAAAAATTACACTTGTCACGAATCTTCGCCTCGAACTTTCGCCACTTGAATTATTTTAATTTTTTATTTCTGTTTCTCCGTTGCAGTTGAGTGTCAACGGACTTTGTATGAAGAGAAATTTATTCAGTTGTCAATAAAGCTGCGACTTGTATTCTACGGATTTCTTGAGCTCGTTATTTACGTCTGGTTTTTATTCTTTGAACCTTTTGTATGAATTAATAATATAATTTAAATATGATGAATTTTTCGATGAGCTAGAAGAAAGTACTCTCAAAATCCCCTCGGCCGGATGTGAATTGAGGTAAGCCTGACTATTCCATTATTCGAAATTTAGGCTTAAGACATAATTATTGACAGCACTGTTACACTTATTGCAATGGATAAATATAACACATAACTGGGTTTACTTTTTTGTAAGAATTCATTAAATTGCAGCAAAAAATCATTTGCGAAGCAATTTTTTTACTTCTAGAGCAGTGATCAACAACTACTGGCAGTCGTGGTGACATTTTCGGTACATCGCTTTAACGCTCTTATATAGATTGATTCTGAAGAGTTCTCTACATGTGTCAAGGAGCATTTTAATTTTAAAGAAGACAATGTTGCAGTGTACAATTAATTTTACAGAAAAATAATTTTGAAAATTTATTTGTGCCAATGATTTATGTCTTTTGTCCTGCTCTGAAATATTTTGGCCTCTTCTTCCATAAATAAAAATACCTAATTTGGGTCCAGGCTTGCCTTTAAGTGAAGGCAATGTTCAGCTCTACATACCTACGTTAGATTTCTTTTCCCAATATGAAATTTATTAAAAATAAGTGCAGAAACCAACTCACTCACACACGAACACTTGGACAACTGTATGTGAATGGCAGTCACAACTTTTCCTTCCACTATTTAAAAACTTGTTGATGACAAATAATGTTCTATCCTTCTCATTAAAGTTAAGAAGTGATAAAAAAAACTTGTTATTTTTTACTAACACTTCTATTTCTTTCTTATGTACGGTTCAATTTCAGCTTCTTCTTGTTTAATGAAAGTTGCACTAAAATTGATTTTATATTAACTAGAAATATAAGTTTATAGGCAATGAAGAAATGCAAGATTATTTTTTTAAATTAATAGTTCTTTTGACTGGTTGCCCATAGTACAATTTAAAAATGGCACAGCATTTGAAAAGCTTCAAAAGTTTGGCGAGCAATGTCCCAACGTATATTTAATGTGTTTAATCACTATTTTGCCATTAAAAGCTTGCATTTTCAATTTATGGAAAAAAAATTTCAGCTTATTATCCGATTCAGTTATGTTTAGCAGAAAAATCATACTATATATATAGCATTTTGAATCTAAAACTGCAAATTTAATCTCATTTTTCATATTTTTTCGCTCTGTTCCATATATTAGCAATGTCCCACATCTCACTTAACTTATCTTTATCAGACACATCTGCTATATTCTAAAATTAACTTGGTGATAAATGTGTAAATAAAGTATTTTTCTATTTGATATAAAACTTCGACTTTGTGGAAATATATTTAATTATAATTTTAAAGAGTAAACATTTTTCTAGAAGCAATGCATTAAATACGTGATAAGACGTTAAATACGGTTTTATTAAGCTTTGTTTTCATCGAGATCTTAAGATCATTATGCGTATGATCACGATCATAAAATTTAATGCTAGAATATCGATAAAATTTTCATCCTAACACTCTACTAATATCCATAAAAGGAAAGCAAACATGAAAAATACAATGAAAGTTTCATATCTTTATCATCATAAAAGTTAATTAAAATATATTCGAAAGTCTTTAACTCCAAAAAAAAAAATGTTTCGAACAGAATATTTGCTGCAGCCATCTAGCGAAGAGAAGTAAACTTTTGGCTTTTTTTTTTGTCATTAGGCACAATGCAATGCTATATAATATAGAAAAGTGATTTTTAACAGCAGACCTACAGCATCTCGGAGATTTTTAAGTGTACACGTTGAAAAGAAATTCTTATTCAAAAAATGGTAATAATAAAATTTTGTGTAATAATGTGTTACGTTAATGTCATAATCTTAGGATCTAGAATGCATAACTTTATCGTTTAAGGTTGGCAACACTGGAATGGGCTGATATCTGTCACCTCTTACTTCATTTTTAAAATGGCGCAGAAGGTATTTATCGCAGCAGAAAAAGATATTGTAATGATTCCACTTTCTGAACAATAAATTCATCATTCTCATCAACACTTTAGGCTAAATGAACGAAATTATA
Organism: Trichonephila clavata; assembly: GCA_019973975.1. Taxonomy (NCBI): domain Eukaryota; kingdom Metazoa; phylum Arthropoda; class Arachnida; order Araneae; family Nephilidae; genus Trichonephila; species Trichonephila clavata. The sequence continues at coordinate 49,671 of BMAO01007879.1, forward strand.
AACTTAATTTTGTAGTAATCAAAAAAACTTTTTTAAGCAATGATATTTAGCTCATTTTTTAAAATTTTCTATTGCCTGCAAAGTTGATGAAAATTTCTGCATTCTCGATAGGTGAATTTTTTGCTGAAAGTCAACACGATTCTAATTTTGAATACTGATAGTCCTCGAAATCCTTGAAAACACAAGGTTATAATTAAGTTTTCCCTACAAACAAAGTCCTACAGCTAAAACGACTGGGGAGATTTCAATAAGTTGGAATATACAATATACACTGTATACGAGATGCTTTGCATGAAATAAAAGAGGCAGAGTTATAGTAATGTCGCATCATAAGGCAACACGAGGGCTATGGCGACGGACCTCGGTCAAATGATGAGGACGACAAAAGAGCTGGCATTTCCCTTTCCTAACTATCACACTATACCAACGGGAGGACACTGAGCCTCTTCGGATTTATATGTATCTGCCCTTTCTGCACGGTGGGTCTTCAGAGGCAACGGGACTCGAACCTGTGACACTTTGGCAACGAGTTTGTAAACATAACCACTAGGTTACAGCAGCCGCGTTTTGCTTAGAAAGATGACGTGATGAGTGTTTATTAAAGTCTCAGTCTAAAATAACGCAAAGACTAGTGGCGACAGACCTCGCAATTTTGAACAGCGATAAAATGGCGAGGACTTCACACCAAATAGAAAGATCCAACAGAAATATTTTCATTTATCAAAGGAAATGACCACACACGGAATGCATCGGCTATTTGAACGATTCAGATCAAGATTTATAAGTAATAGCATGCAAAATGGAGAAAAGCATAGGATGCCCATCGGATCTCGGGAAAAAAATTCTTGGGATTTGACTCTGGGAGATTTCTATCTATGAAGTCACTTAAAGAATATGTCTCTATTGTAGAGATGTTGCGACGTTGGCTGACTTGAAGCACTCTAGTATGCTTTTCATGCAATAAACATCACACCAGTTACTATCTGATCTTTGGCAGCGGAAGCCAAGTGGTTATGGTCACGAACTCGAGGTCAAAGTATTATGGGTTCGAATCCAGGGGCTAGTGAAGACCCAGCGTGCAGAGGAGGACGATGCATGTTCAATCTGCAGAGTGAGTGAGTGAATATTAACGTTACACTGTTCAGTTATACGAGGGCCTTAGGCGACGGACCTCGTTATTTTGAATCATGGTCAAGTGACGAGGACGACACCTGAGATGGCACCCCTCTCCTAACTACCACATCACACCAACTGGAGGACGTTTCAGCTCTCAACAGATTTAACGTGCATCGCTCCCCTACACGATGGGTCTTTAGTGGTACTGGGCTCGAACTCTGAACAAGCCAACCACGATTCGATACCATGACCACTTGGCTACCGTGGCCAAGTGCGACTTTAATATAACTCTCTCTCTCACTCACGATCTGGTCTTTAACACGTGGCCACAATAGGCTAGTGGTCAAGGTATCGGATCGTGGCTGGTTTGTCACGAGTTCGAGCTCAGTACCCCTAAAGACCCACCGTGTAGGGGAGTGATGCACGTTAAATCTGTCGAGAAATCTGTAGAGAGTTCAAGCGTCCTCCCTCTGGTGTGGTGTGGTAGTTAGGAGAGAGGGTGCCAGCTCAGGTGTCGTTTTCATCACTTGACCATGGTTCAAAATTACGAAGTCCGTCGCCAAAAGCCCTCGTGTATAACTAACTGAACAGTGCGACGTTAATATTCACTCACTCGTCCTTAACACATTACCAATGGCCTTGAAAGTTGAAATTTACAAGACCGCCTTGAAGATTACAAATTTCCTTTGAGAAACTTCCATTACATCGCCCAGAATACAACTGTTAACTACTCCGCTTGGGACATTATATCTACCAGTTTCCGGGTGTTTTTTTTTTCATTCAGCACAGACGAATACTCTTATTAATTTTCCTACCTTTATGAAATGGGGTTCGATGAAATGGTGATCAAAATTAATACATTGCTTATGTATTCTGTACACATCATTTCCATTATGAAATTTGTCATTTTTCCATACTAATCGCACAATTGAATGAATATTTCTGAATTTTATTTTTGAAATTTCTGTTCATTTCATGTATAGTCCAGAAACCAAACTTAGCGGCAATTCGCTCGCCCGTGGTCATGAACTTACGGCCAGCTTTGTCGAGTCAAGGGTTCGAACTCTAGTCCTACTGGGGACCCACTGTGTCGAGGCTTAAAGTCCTTCCGTTAACGAGGTGTAAATGTTGGAAAAGAGGTTCTAGCTCAGGTGTCCTCATTATTTGACCGTGGTTCAAAATAACGAGGTCCGTTGACAATGGCAACGGTATAATATATGACGTTAATAAATACTATCTCAGTCACTCATTAGCTCCTCCGTATTAGCATTTTAATTTATTTTTTTACAAATGCCACACACTACAATATCACCGATACCATTAGTGTATGTGCCCTCGAATATTTTTTCGACGGTTGAATTAAGACTAATTAGTGCAGGGCACACGACCAAATGCTCAGCGGTCATAGGCTGACCAGAGTCACACAGAGTACAGTCTGGTGAGTCGGCGATACCAATTCTGTAGCAGTGGCGTGACGAAGAACGTTTGGGCCCCCTGCAAAGTCAGGTTTTGGGCCTCCAAGTTGCATTTTACAAAGAGTAGGTATTTGTGGTGGCAGCCAGGCTTTGGACCCCATAGAACCATGCCCCCCCCAAAGACGTTTGGCCTGCAGTCAGGTTTGGGCCCCAATTGCATTCATAGTATTTCACCAGCCTGCCCCATAGAACCCCCCCCCGCAATGCGAGAGTTGCGGGGGTGTACGTTACGCCACTGTTCTGTAGAGATGAGATCTCAGACCGTCATGCCCTGTAAAAAGTCTAAAATGAGTTGCAGAAGCTTTTCTAGGAGCCCCAGGAACGCAGGACGAGTTCTCGTTCAAGATATTGCCCAGTTCTTATTTTCGACATCTCCGCAACTTTAATTTTAAAATTATACTTAAAAACTATATTACAAAAAAGCCTTAAGAAATTAAAGGTTGAAATCCTCGCGGGTCTTTGGATTACAAGGGTAATCCAAAGACCCGCGAGGTAACTCCTTTCTTAGCAAGAAAGTCAGCATGTTCATTCCCAATAACGTCACAATGAGCTTGTATCCACTGAAATTTAAAATTCTTTGAGAGTGTTACAGAGGTAGTTTTGAGATAGAGCTTGTTGTTCGAGCATGCGCGGCGGGCACCGCCTGGTGGTGATTAAGTGTATTAAGAAAACAAGAGTTGAGGTTTTCAGAGGGGGAGGTCAGACGAGCAAGAGCGAGAATTACGGTGCCCATCGCAGTGTTTCGGCATACGCCCCGAGCAACAGTGAGAGAAGAGAAATTAAGATGTTTGTCACCAACGCCGTCTGATTTCTGAGAGAGAGAAGCACATATAGGGACCACTCCCCAACACTTGTAATGCCGATTTAGAGTCGGAAAGGATTACGGCCCTGTTGAACTCGGAGCTTCTTAGTGATAATTGCTCGACCGCTTCTGCAAAAGCTTCAATCTCGCCATCGAAAGCAGTATAAAAGGGCACTTCTCAATTTTAATTTATAAGGGAAGTTTGATTACACCCCCTTCCAGTACGTTAAAGGAAAAACCGCTGGAATAACCGATATGTCACTGAGTAAAATCAAAATTAATAATTTATAAATTGAAAACTGCGATTTGAGAAAACTGAAAATACTCCTTCTATGTTTGAATATATTTATATTAGCCAATGAATATGCTTCAAATAATAAAAATATTTTTTATAAGTATAGTTATTATGTAGCATATATATCATACTAGAAAGAAACATTGATTAGAAGTTACGTTTAACTGTTTTATTATCTGTATTTCAAGATTAAATTGCTGAGGAAGAGAGTTTTAGGTTACACATCCATTTAAACTATATTTTTAACTATTCTTTCCCTTTTGCTTCATCTACTAAAATATTTTTGTTTAAATACTATTTGCAATTAAGTTCCTTCAACAAATGTTTTTAGAAAATAACTTTTTTTGCTTTTGAGTGCTATTGAATCGCTGAATTCCGGGTAGAAAGTAGAAACAAAAATTCCAAGAAAGTGAAGCTAAAAATAGTCTCATTAACAACCTTAAAATTTTCATTTTATTTAGTTTCAATGTTCGTCTCATCAACTATCCAAAAAAAATTACATTTCACAGAATTCTGACTCTTTTGGATTTTCTGTGTGTATATTCTCTCAATTAAGATAAAAATAAAGTGAAAAAAATTCTAACGTATTATTTACTAAATGTAAGCTATTTTAGAGCTAGAAATTTTAGACACGTAAAAGGAAGGATCTAATAATATAATTTTGAGGGTTAAGGTAATGGACTCGTGATCGGCGTATTATGAGTTCTAGCCTAGTACCGTTGAAGACCTGCCGTGTAGGAGGGCGATGCGCGATAAATCTATCGAGGCTCAGTTTTTCTGTTGGTGTGGTGAGAAAGTTAAGAGAGGGTGGTGCCAACTCAAGTATCGTCCCCGTTACTTAACCATGGTTCAAAATTATGAGGTCCGTCGCCAAAAGCCCTCGTGCAGTTGAGTGGTAAGACGTTAATATTTACTCCCTTCCTAACAGTTCGAAGCAATGACATACACAAGGGTGGGGTGTGGGGGTTTAAACCATCCCCTCCAGATAGAATAAGAGATTTTTAATCCTTATGATAGAGATTACGCCTCGGTGCTTTCATCTGCGTGTTTTTATAATAAAAGTAAGACCCCCGTAAGAAAGATCTGTGTATACTACTGATTCGAATATCTCTTTTTAAAACCACCCTCAGGGGGCTCACCTTGTTTAGGTGAGTACGGGTGTCACAATCCCGAGGTTGCCCTAGTGATATTTTCCTTTTCCCACGGGGTTTACTGTCTTTGGTAAACAAGGGTTTCACGAACCCGGGGTACCTAGTGATCCTTCTCTATTTTCGACCCTCTTTCTTGTCATTCAATTCATTCTTTCTTTCTCTTCCCGTCTAGACCACAGATATTAAAACAAATGTTTGACGCAGTATAGCCGAAATCGGCTCTTGCGCCAATAAACCCCAAAATCACACTCACAAATCACTCTCTTTTTAAAACCCGAAAATATGAAAACAAATTAAAGAGCTAAAAAAATTTAAGTGTTCTTATAAGGACGAGAAAACCGAGAAAAGTTTGAAAAACCAAATAAAAACTAACGCAATATGAAAATAACACAAAAGAATGTTCGGTGGAAAATCAAGAAATAAAAATAATTAAAAGGAAATTAATTTTAGTAGACAAGAAGGGGTTTTTTTTTTCAAAGTTCTCACGTAGATATAATGTGAATGGGAAGAGTAAGATGCTAGTTCAAGTGTCACCATCGTCATCTGACAGATTCATATTAATGTAATGTGAATGGGGAGAGTAAGGTGTCTGTTCAAGTGTCAACCTCGTCATGCGACAGCCTCGTATTGATATAAAGTGAATTTTTTAGTGAAGGTGCCAGTTCAAGTGTCGACCTCATCATCTGACAACCTCGTATTGATATAATATGAATGTGGAGAGTAAGGTGCCAGCTCAAGTGTAGACCTAGCCATCTGACAGCCTCGTATTGATGTGATGTGAACGTGGAGAGTAAGGTACCAATTTAAGCGTTGACCTCGTCATCTGACCATAGTTCAAAATTACGAGGCGTGTTTCTTGTTTCTGAGAGACTTTCGAAAGAAGCAGAAAAAAGGAATCGGCAACTTTTGGCAGGTAACCAAATTTTAATTGTATAATCTACACGAGATATCATATATATTGTTATTTCAAAGTTTCAGCTCCGATCTTGAATTTTTCTAGAGCAACGCTTTCCAAACTGGGTCCAAAAGAGCTTTGAGAGGATCCACAGTTATTGAGTGAGTGAACATTAATGTCGCCATATTCAGCTACGTGAGGGATTTTGTCAACGGATCTCTTAGTTTTGAACCACGGTCAAGTGACGAGGACAACACCTGAGCTGGCACTCCTCTCCTAACTTCCACACCACACCAACGGGAGAAAGCTTGAGCCCCGACATATCTAACGTGCATCAGCCCCTCTATACGGTGGGTCTTCAGTTGCTCTAGGCTCGAACTCATGAGCCTTCCCCGAGTCCAGTACCTTGCCCACTTGGCTACCGCGGCCACAAGAGGATCCACAAGAAAATAATATATTTTGAAAGTCCATAATATGAAATACAGAAAAAATTTTAAAATGTTATTAATGCGCTATAAAATATTATAAACAAAATAAATAAAATGTCATAGGAAAGTCCAGAAATTCCCGATTAGAAGTTACTCATACTTTCTGGAACCTTCTTGAGCTGTAAGAAAAGGTGAATAAATGATATTGGTCCATAAAACGTTCTCGAAGAAACAAGTATTTATGACCAGCTAATCTAGAAAAAAAAAGTTTGTGACTGAGATTAAATCGTTTCATTCTATTGAAGTAATCGGTATCGTTTTGGTGAAATTAGAAAAAGCATTAAAATCGAAGATGTGTAAGTTCTTTTTCTTTGCTTTTCTCTTACATTTTCATTCAAAAGGAAGTATATAAAAGCTTTTGCCACTTTGCTTTTTCGTTCTTAAGTGAAGAATCTTTAATAAATTGTCTTGCCTATTAATAAAAATAGGAGAATTTGTATTTATTCTTATGCTCTTGCTATTTATTCTATGCTCATTAAGCATATATATTTATTTACTTTTCCAAAGTATGAGTCAGAATGATTAAAGTTTGAAAATTGGAAGTTTAAGAGGAAATAAGGATGAATATTTCATTATAGCTATTTTCCTGTCTTAAGAAGCATTTTTATTGTAATAAACAAATGTAATGCATTTTAATGATCGTATTAATGATTGTTTACTTCCTTACCAGTTGCCAATGTAGAATATAATGTCGAATTAATTGCTTAATAAAAAATAATAATGAGAGAAATTACTTTGTTATTTTGCAGTATAATATACATTTCATGTTGTAGAGAAATATATGTACATATAATTTTTCCAGTTTTCTTTCGTAATGTTGTGTGTTTGTATTTACTACAACTTTGGAGGTAATTGATGTAAGAACCGTTATTTTCCGAAATCTGTCTTCTGTTTTATTTTCTAGTGATAAAATTGTTTTCTTTCGAACTAACCTTGATAAAAGTAAAACTTCTAATCATACATAAATTTACGTTCTTGGTCACATGCACTTCATTAAAGCATGAAATTAATAAACATATCTACATATAAGAAAGGGAACTAACACCAAAAAACTAAAAAAAAATGATTGTTCCTGGTATGGTTTTCGTTTTCTAAATTGTAAGGTAAAACTAATTTCTGCTGAGACAAACTAAATATTTGTCATTAAAATTAAAAATATCAACAATAGTTGAACAAAATAGATACTTATAAAAGTGTGTAAAATATCACCTTTTGTTCATCTATCTTGAGAAAGTCTGGTTAAAGAACCGTCGTTACATATCATTTGTTTATTTAATTTTACTTTTTCTCGTAACTTACGCTTCTCTATAAAATGTAACTATAAACAAACCATTCAGCTGTACTCGTTTTAAAATGATTAATTTCCTTCTGAGACATCAAAATCCTATGTCTATTTACAGCTACACTCATCTCCAAAATTAAGCTCACAAACATGATTTTTGACATAATTCTAAATTTTGCTACCAGTAAAATTGATAGAACATGTATTTTATAAACTATTTTGGATTACGGGTAGTACAAAAGGTAAAATATCAACCATTGGCTTAGGAAAAGAAGTTGTTTGTCGTTAGTTTTTGCAGAACTATTGGATCGAGACCGTTTAAGCAACTGGAATTTTTGACTGCAGTTTTGAGAAGATTGCATTAAAACAAACAAGTTAGCCTGTTTGCAGTAATAATGAGACATCTTAATATGTTAGATTATTCCTTGGGATAGAGAGCCACTGGCAGGCGTGAAGATATATCTCTGGCTACAAGTGGCACTGAAAGTAGTTTCCCGGCAGCGTTAGCAATTTTGAAACAAGTGGTACTGTCACCTAAAAGATAAACCAAAGCAGCCAAAGAGCAACGATATCTGCTCAAGATTGCTACGTGTTATTAAGCGCACAATGGCATACGCAGACAACGGCTTCTCAACGTGCTCGTTACCTTGCTGCAGTGTCTGGAAGAAGAATTTCCAGGCAAACAGTCTATAGATGTCTAGCAGAGACTGGCCTTTACGCCTGGCATCCATTCATGTGTTTCCTTTGACTGCATCCAATAGAAAAGACCTGTTATTCTGGAGCCTAAAATTTCAGTCGTAGACACTACAAGAATGGACTCGTGTTCTTTTCAGAGATAAGTTGAGATTCACCAAAAAGAATAATTCTCAACGGGTCTTTATCTGGCGAGTATGTGGAGCTTGATTTCTCCCTCCTACATAATACCAATCGACAGACTTGGTTGCAAGTGATTGAGTGAATATTAACGTCGCACGAGGGCTTTTGGCGACGGACCTCGTAATTTTGAACCATGGTCAAGTGAAGAGGATGACGTCTGAGCTGGCACCCCCTCTCCTAACAAACACACCACACCAACGAGAGGACGTTGGAGCTCTCAACAGATTTAACGTGCATCCCTCACACGGTGGGTCTTCAATGGTACTGGGCTCGAACTCACGACATGCCTGCAATGATCCGATACCTTGACCACTTGGCTACCGTGGCCACGATTTGGTTGCGAAGGAATCCTTTTCATCACTGCACGTCTTCGATTTGGGTACTGTCAATGCACTGCGCTATAAGGATGAGGCCCTTGGAAACAATGTGAGGTTGTTCTGGGGTGCAATAGGTTCGGACTACATTTTTTATGAACGATAATACATGCGGCCACATAGGATTCCCATTGTTGATGAATTTCATGAAGAATGTATTCGATGTAGGATTTGGTCCTCGAAGTCTTCGAATCTCTGTCCTATTGAACATGTTTGGGATGGTCTAAAAAAAGAGCAATTTCTTAAAGTAGCCGGTCTCCCAGACCCTTCCCCCTCCAGGATTAAAAATTATCGCTTTTGGAAGAATGGACTTCGTTGCCACAAAAATTTACTTACATCTTCATAAACAATATGGCTATGGCAGCTCGTTGTGAGACTTGTATACCAGAGCACAGTGGTCACACTCCATATTAGACTTTTCCTGTGAGTTAAAAGTTTTATCTTCCATTCATGGTTTCACATTTTTTGATATTCAAAATCTTTTCCATATTGTTATGGTGCTATATTCTTTCTCACATTGTAATATGTCCCTGCGCAACACAGTAAATATTTCATCAGTTTTCCCTGTTTGTGACCTTAACTTTGGACATGAGTATAATAAAATCACTTTTCTTTTACAGTAAACATCCATTTTTTTTTCATCTTGATAAGACATCGTCTTTTAATTAAAGAACTTTTATTGATTCTAGAGCTTAGCTGCAACTATAGAGTTGCGGTTCTAGGCGTGCTAAAATATGTAGATAGTGTAAGATAAAATAATTTGCGTTGCAACCTGTTAATCGGAATCAAATCCAGTCTGTACTAATGCCCCTAAAATCTGATTACCCGATTCCAAGGGTTATGTACTCGTGAGGTCGTGACTCAAACCCTACATGAAAATAGGAGTAGTAAACATCACACAATGCATCAAAAAGAATCACAAACCCAATTAATTACCTAACTGCTTATCAGTTTGCTAACTCGACATATGAGGAGCGAGTGAGTGTTTATTAAAATCACAGTATAAAGCTAAACAAGAGCTATTGCTGAAAGATCTCATCAATTTTGAGCCACAGTTGAGTGACGAGGACGACATCTGAGCTGATACCTCCTCAGCATGGCGAGTCTTCAGTGGCACTAGAGTTGAAACTCATGACATGCCGGCCACGAGCTCGTCAGCATAACCACTAGACTTCCATGGCCACCAAATTATTAGGGGTAGATCAACTCCATCGTGCGATTGTAACTAATGTAAATGGATTTATCTGAATTCACCAAACAAAATGACTGTTCTCCGATAATGTTTTGTCAAATAAGCTGATAATTGTTCTCCAGATGCACATACAAATTGGGTCTGACTCCATTTGAGTGGCCGAAGTAGCCTAGTGGTCAAGGTATAGGATTGTGGCTGACATGTAATGAATTCGAGCCCAGAACCACTAAAGACCCGCCATGTAGAGTAGCGATGCGCGTTAAATCTGTCGAGAGCTCAAACATCCTCCCATTAGTTAGGAAGAGGGTGCCAGCTCAGGTGTCGTCCTCGATAGTTGACCATGGTTCAAAATTACGAGGTCTGTCGCCAAAAGCCCTCGTGTAGCTGAACAGTGTGACGTTAATTTTAACTCTCTCACTGATTCCATTTGAAACTCTTTCTAATGGCTTTTCTATAACTCGTTATCACAATTATCAATCACTAGCAATATAGTCCAGTCTTCATATTCCACTAGACATCTGGACCGAAGAATCCTTGTGATAATAGCCAGGGATTCATGACCGGCGTTGTCAAGTCGCGTGTTAGAGTCCTGATGCCTCTGAAGACCCGCATTGCAGAGGGGGCTGATGTACATTAAATCTGTCGAGCTCTAAGTCCTCCAATTGTGACGTGGTGTGGAAGTTAGGAGATGGGTGACAGCTCAGGTATCTATTTCGTCACTGGACCATGGTTCAAAATTATTATGAGGTCCGTCATCAACATCACTCCCATTGCTTTAGAGCGTAAATGAGTGAGTGAGTGAATATTAACGTTGCACTGTTCAGCTACAGAAGGGCTTTTGGCAGCCCCCTCTGCTAACTACCGCACCATTGGGAGGACGTCTGAGCTCTCGACAGATTTAATGTGCCCCTACACGGCGGGTCTTCAACGGCACTAGGCTCGAACTCATGTTAGGCCTGCCACGAGTCCGTTACCTTGGCCACTAGGCTACCGCTGCCCCCATTGCCTTAGAGCGCGATGTTAATAAGTACTAATTCCCTCATTTAGACATCTGCATATCATATTTCCTTGTGAGGAGGTGCCATATAAGAACTTTCTTTACTAGAGATAAACGGAACTCCAAGTTAATTCTGAGAAAAGTTCCTCACGAGATAGCTCGCTGTAAGTCGAAAGGAACCTGAATATGCTGCAATGTCATAAATTATAATGAATTAATGACTTTTAATGTAACGTACTTGAGAAAGGAACGTAAGGGATATATTTTATTGATATGAAAACAATTATATAAAATTTCTTATAACATGCAAACGTTGTAAATTTGATACACGTATCTGAAGAGATTGAACGAATAAGTAACACATGGTGTTAATTTATGGTATCAGTGTATGTATGTATTTGTATTGTGAAAATCTTATTATGATCATGTTTCCTAATCTTCCCCATTGTATAATTTTAATTACCGAATGTCTCCGTTTGCATGTATGCAGTTTTGTATTCTGTTTGCATTTATTGTATTTGCATCCATTCTTGTTTCTTTTCCCTTTTGATTCACACTTGTGCCTGCATCCTTCTACTTAAAACTTTCTACCGCTATCGATTGAGTATTGACTTACGTTTGTAAGCCTTGTGTTATACTTGTCGGCACACAAGGAGTCTATCTGGGGTAAAAAAAAAAGATAGAGCATTTTTCAAACAAATAGCTAAAAATAACTAGTAGTCACACTTTCTCATATTTTACCTTTTATAAAATTGCTTATCTTTAAATAAATTGTAAATTCCAATTGATACTTTCTTTCCTAAAGACTTTTAAAATGAAAACAGTTTAACAGAGAGAGAGAGAGGATATTTTTATCTAAAAAAATACATTTTTCCAGAGATATCCGATAACTTTTTTGCTAGTCTCCTGAAAGAAGGGGGAAAAGAACAAGAATATCTTTTGCTTCAACAAACTTCATGTTCTTTCCATCCAAAATAAACACCGAGTTATATTTTAAGGCTAACTTATAACTAAGGATTTTCGTGGAAGGCCCATATAACATCATGAAATAAGAGCCACGGGGCATGAAAAAATACAATGCATAGAACAATGATTTATTTTTACTTTGCAATATTTATAAGTAAGGGAAACAAAGTAACTTTATTAAAAAATTTCCTTTTGCTCCAAATTTTCAAAAATAGTAAGTTCCTCTAATCCTAAAGAAAAATATATTGATAGTAAATAACCGAAATGAGAATCGCCGTTTTATTTTTCAAAATTTAAAAAAAAGCAGCTATTTCGGATAAGATATCAAGTAACATTAATACAGTATACACACACACATTAGAGACCTAAAAACTCTACCTAATGTGTGGACCAAAGGGTGGCCAAGTATGTGAAAGTGCAGTGTTATCTGGAATGGGATTAAATTCTGGAAGTGGTTCGAGTGTTTTCTCTGAAAATATTGTGGAGGCTGCGGTAGCCAAGTGGTCTAGGCATCGGATCGTGGCTAGCGTGTCATGAGTTCGATCCCAGTACCACTGAAGACCCACCGTGTAGGGGAGCGATGCACGTTAAATCTGTCGAGAGCTCAAACGTCCTCCCGTTGGTGTGGTGTGGTAGTTAGGAGAGGGGGGTGACAGCTCAGGCGTCGTCCGTGTCACTTGACCATGGTTCAAAATTACGCCGACCGTCCCCAAAAGCCTTCATGTAGCTGAACAGTGGGACGTTAATATTCACTCACTCACTCACTCTGAAAATATTGTACTACACTTGTATGCATTGTTTGCTTGAGAATACAATAGAAAATCAGCTGCCCAAGTACCCCTGAACAAAGGAAAAGTACGTACTTTATGCTTGCATGGAGCTTTTACTACATAAAAATGAAAATTTTTGAATACAGTAGTTTACCTAATCAAACACCCCTCAGAAAAAATTTTATGACAGCATAAAATTGACTATAATGAAAACTAAATAGTCGTCTTTGCAAAAAGTACTTTTTAAAAAAAAAAAATGCATAATGCTCTGTTGTTCTCCGTACTGCACTCTACGTTTTGCTGCTTCGTCATAAAGACGAAAGAAGATACTATCTTCACCTTGTTCAAAATATTGAAGGGTGGTTTCGAAGATTTTAGTCCTTCACTATGTGATAGTTCAGGAGTTTGTATAGTGTCCTCAATGAAATGTCTTCATTATTTTCTGGTATTTTTTCATTAACTGTGACAGCACCAATAGTTTCTGCATCGGACCTTGAACAAGTCTGCACATGTAGTTTTACTGATCTGCAAAGGCGTGGTCGAGTTATCCGAACTGCTGGGTTATCGAGTGACGTATTTTCTAAACTCTACTGTACCAACTTTTTTTTCTTTTTTTTTCTTCTAAATTGTACAAACCTTAATAAGTTTCTAGATGAGTTGTATTGATTTAAAATAAATCAATCACTGTTCAATAAAATACCAACGAAATATTTTTTTAATAAAACATTCCTTGAATAGACTATATGAGCTAAACAATTAACTCAGACCTTAATGTTGGAGAATTAATCATTATATTACCTAACTAGCCGTTACCCACCCGCTTCGCTGAGTATATTTCATGATGTTTTACATATATATATAAATTGTTGATATCTAAGTTCTAGCATTAAGAATTTGATTGTATTACAAAATATATTTGTCGTCTCTTGATAAAAAAAGAAAGGGCAGAACTTATCTAATTTGTATTTGCTAAAATTCTCTAAAATTGAAGTATAGTATGATGTTTGCGCTTTCGTAACCCTATAACCAAGTGGATTCCCGCAAAACCAATTTTCGGTGGATCTCTACTCTGGAAAATGAACATGCAAGCCAAATTTCAAGTCTAAATCTAACAGGGGGGATGAAATTTTTACTATCCCTCCCCGTAATCCCGTTGAGAGTTGTTTTCCAAAATAACCAATCTTAGAAGATTTCAATTCAACAAAAAAAAAATGCAAACCAAATTCCATTATTATAGTCTTTGTAGTTCGCAAAAAGGATTTTTTTTGTCAATACGCCCCAGTAACCTCTTGCTCCCCCAAGAGTTGATTTTCTTCAAATTCCTACTCTACGAAAGGAATCTGCTTACCAAATTTCAAGACTGTACGTCTAATAGTTTAAAAATGGGGATAAATATCTTTAACGCCCCTTGAGCCCCCGCAACGCCACTTGGGGATCTGTTTTCACAAAACACATTTTGTAGGGGAACTGTACTCTAGGAAAGGAATCTGCTTACCAAATTTGAAGACTGTGCGTCTAATAAATTAAAAATGGAAAAAAATTATCTATAACGCCCCTTGAGTCCCCGCAACGCCATCTAGGGGTCGATTTTCACAAAACATGGATCTTTAATCCATGAAAGGCTTCTGATTATCATTTTTCAAGACTATACGACCAGTAGTTTAAAAATGAAAATAATTATCTATAACGCCCCTTAAGCCCCGCAACGCCACTTGGGTTTCGATTTTCACGAAACCCATTTTGTAGCTTATATCTACCTTATAAGAGGAATCCCCGCTTACCAAATTTCAAGACTGTACGTCTTATAGTTTAAAAATCGGAATTATTATTTATATCTCCCCTTAACCCCCCTTGGGGGTCAATTTTCCCAAAACCCATTTTGTAACGGATATTTACTCCATGAAAGAAACATGCCTACCAATTTTCAAGCTGGTAGGTCAAGTAGTTTAAAAACGAAAATATTTATCTATCACGCCCCTTAATCCCCCGCAACGCCACTTGGGGGTTATTTTCCCAAAACCATCTTGTAGCTGATATCTACTCTATGAAAGGAATGTATTTATCGAATATAAAGACTTTGCGTCTCATAGCTCAAAAATGGAAATAATTATCTATAACGGCCCCTAAGCCCCCGCAACGCCACTTGGGGGTCAATTTTCATCGAACTCTTTTTGTAGGGGATCTCTACTCTATGAAAGGAATCTGTTTATCTAATTTCAAGATTGTACGTCGAGTAGTTCAAAAATGGAAACAATTATTTATAACGCCCCTTATGATTCGAATTTCGCAAAAAAAAAATCCGTTCTTAGCTTATCTATACTCCATGAAAGGAACATGTCTACCAAATTTCAAATCTGTAGGTTGAATAGTTCCGGAGATATCATGATTAGTCAGTGAGGGAGTCGCTTTTCTCCTTTATTATATATAGATAAAAATGCCTTTAAATACAGAGAGATATTTGCTTAGATGCTAAAAATAATATGAAGCACAAAATATATTCTTAACCCTTTCGTAGGCGATTTATTTCTCTTAGGAATTTCTAGCAGTTTTTCCAATTCCTACTATTAGCTCACACCTTCTCTATATTGATTTATATCTATATATATTTATCTTGTTCAAATTTTCAATCCTTAATAAATTTTTTTCTATTCCTCCAATTAAGTTCAAATAAATTTTTTTAACATGCAGTGGATGACACTTGATGTTATTACAGTTTTTTCAAATATTAATTCAATTATTACCGGTTAGTTGATTAAATTAAATTAATTACCAGTTTTCGACACCAACTTAGATTTATCTAGATTGTTGTAACAATATAACACTTAAACTAATATAACACTTATGTACTTATATAATATAATAAGAATAGAGCAACCGACATTGCTATTCTTCATAATATTGCTTTTAGGAAAAATCTCGTTGCTTCTTCCATCTCTAATTATGACTGCACTGTGTCTCCATTTTTTCTCCCTCATCCTTCAGAGAGAAATTCCATCAATATTAAAGCACAGTGACAAAAATACTGATGATTTCCCTGTTATTTGCTATACTGATGGTAGTAAAATTGGTGGTTTCGCTTTTGTGTTCTTGAGTGGTGTAGAATCCGAGTACTTTAAATTTAGAATTCGTGATGAATTCACAGTTTTTGTAGCTTAACTTTTATGTTTAAATTTCGCCATTAAATGGATCACTGAACAAAATAGTATCTCAGACTATCTCATCTGTACAGACTCTCTTTCCTCCTTGGATTCTCTTAAGTGTATTTCTTCATCTAACAACATAATCGTCGAGATCCAAAAGCCACTGAAAAGCCTAAAAGATAAAAACATCTCAATAGATTTTGCATTTGTTCGCGGACACACGGGCATTTTTGGAAATGAGCGGGCCGATTGGCTAGCCAAGGCTGCAACCAAGCGCAAAATTGACATTGCCGTTAATATTCCTAAGTCATTTTACAAGAAGATTATGAAGGAAAGAATGGTGAAGTCTTGGAACCAAGAATATCTTACATCAAATAATGGGAGCGTAACAAAGAAATTTTTTCCAACCATTAATGAGAGACTGTCCTGCCATCATTTTTATACTAATAACAAAATAACCCAATTTCTAACTGGTCATGGCAACTTTAAAAGCTACTTAAACAAATTTAATTTAGTTCCGTCATCTTCCTGTGATTGCGATATTGGTGGCGAAGAAAATGTAGAACATGTGCTCCTCCTGTGTTCCAAGTTTGAAACAGAACGGAATATCCTAAGACTGGCATTCAAGGGTCTTAATGTAAATTGGCCTCCGAATCTTCCTCAACTGGTTTCCACCAGAAGTATTTTTAAAAAGTTCAGTGAGTTTGTTATGAGTATTTGTAATTCTTCCTAACCTCAAGAGATTATTTTTTTTATATATATTTTTTTAAATTCTTTATTTTTTTTTATTCCTTTGTATTATGTGCTTAATACTTACTTCTGTAAGCCCTGTGTGATACTTTGTGGTGCACGGGGATTTTATCATTGTTTTCAATAATATATATATATATATATATATATATATATATATATAACTGTTAAAACAAGGACAAAGGTTGGCGTAAGAAACCGGTTTTTCAGAGAAACTAGCCAAACCGAATGTGAATAGTTACAATAATGGAGACAAATCATACTTTTTTAAATTCCTACCATTAGCTCACTCTAGTATCACATCTAATGTGATAAGCACTGTATCACATCTTATGTGATATAGTCGGGTGTTGGTAGTGGTTTCTTAATATAATCACTATTTTTGATGGTATTGATGAGGCAGTCCTTTGAAATAGTAAATACAGTTTATTGAACATTTAACATATAGCGTTCCAACATGACAAGAAGACACAAAACACAAACCAAGCTGCAGCCGATTACCTGATGAAAGACGAAAAAAGAACGATCTTCAGAAATCTCAGTATTTATAAAAGGTGGAAAGTCACATGATCTATATAGGTGGGTGCAATGCGCAAAGATACATCCCATTCTGCACACATGCAGCTTTTCTTGTAGGAAATGTAGCAGAAAGAGAGACATCATCTATAGTTAGAAACCATTTTTGGCACATGATTTCCCAACACTGGTTTAGTGCACATCATCGGGAACTACACACTTCTTTGCTTGGAAAGCTAGCAGGACATCCTTTCCTTTTTCTGGCAGGATTTCCATCTATTAGCCGACCAGCTAATGCTATACGGAATGTTAGTTGTTCTTTTGTCCCCTTGCCACAGTATGAAACTATTTATGATGGAAAGGTCAATAAGAAAGTAAAAGATTAGAGTGGGGAATTAGTCTTCCCATCGTTATAATAGCAAGGCCAGTATATTATAATGGATTTTGCGCGTCACACAGGTGTATTTTGTAAGATCATGTAGATAGGAAGTAATCTCTTCTCAAGGCCCACGAAAGGGTTAAATAAGCTGGAAACTCTTAGGCACTGAATATAAAAAAAAATTATAAAATTTCACTAGATTTATCTAAATACCTCAAAAAAATTTAATTCAAGTAAACTGATCTTTACCAATAGAACTAGATAACTATGTCTTTTATATAAATTAAACATTTGAGATCTAAATAGTGTGTATGTGTGTGACTGCTATAAAAATCTAATTTAAAGCTAAATTATCAAGAAAAGTGTAACAAGACAGCATGTTTAAAACGTAGACGGCTACAGTTATAAAAGCAAACTTAGGTTGTAAGGTTAAACATTAGGGTAATCTTTTTATATTTTTCTTGTACATTATATTAAACTGGATAGTCAAATATTTTTATTTAAAAACTTAAATTTTTCTATATTAGTAGAAAAAGCCTAAAAGTTGGATTAATATTTTATTTCAGGATTTGTTAGTTAAATTTTTTAACTTTAAATACAATTTTTTTTACTTCGTAAATCGTTGCTTTAACCCGGGAACGGAAGCGTGGGGCACTCAGTCACCCCAGGCTCTCTAAATCGTAAATTCTGGGAAAACTGTTTGTTACCAATAATCTTGACAGTATCCTCCTATATGACAGTCTTCATGGGAACTAAAATGTATTTGTCACATATTTCCTTCTTCTGTAGAAGTGACAAACTTTTTTTTTACAATTTTAAGGTATTTGTTTTGACTGAGTTCCTGCGCGACCATTTTTATTCCAAAATATTTTCTATGAACTTGCAACGCTTTTTCCCTGTGATTTTCCTTGTGAACGGCTCTGATTGCTGTGTTGTGCAACTTATATTGTGGTTTATAAATGTAAATGTGAGCAGAATATAAAAAAAAGAAATGGTATCTGCGATCTGTATTGAAGGAAGTTGAAAATGATCAAGTAAGAGAAGAACCTGCTGAAATAATGCATATTAATCATGATAGCGAAAGTAAATTCAAGAAAAATGATTAGCATTAAACATTTGAATTGAAAGGAAAATTTTCAAATGCTACCTAAAGAACTCCATTAAGAAAAATAGGAAGCCATAAATGTAGCACAAGGCTCACTTCTCACTGTCAAAAAGACACAAGCAAGGAAAAGTTCAACATGCTATTTGTCGATCGCCAAAGGACAATAAAACTACAATAACTTAAATAACATATGACAGATTTGCCTACAAATAACATTCCTGTAATTTTAGCTAAAAGTGTCTGTGGTTTGTGTTCTTAATTAAAGTCACGCATATTTGAAACTTCTTGGTTCAGTTTGATTGATATTGACTCTCAAATTATCAAAGAAAATTGAGCGGACCTTAAAAGTAGGTTAGTACACTTTCTCTTGTAATTAAGTTTTTCATTGGAAGAAGGATTTTTATGGTGCACAATAAAAATAATTATAAAAAAAGGATTGAGGTGACTCAGTCACCCCACGTGACCATTACGTTAGTATCGAGTGCGTGCCTGCTTCCAGGTTAAAAATATATTTTATCTAATTTATTCGTAGATTTTTATTTCTCTTTTCGAACGTTATATAGTCCTTTATTTACAGTTAGCATTGGGTAAAATGCAAGCCGCTGCTTTCAAAAATAGGTTTGGGGAATATTAATAATAAATTCTCATTACTTTTTTAATACAAAGATTAACTATTCTAAATATCCTTCCAATATAGTCTTCTTTCTCTTATGTTTTTTATTTTATTTAACAGTTTATTTCTCTCTCGAAAAAAAAATTTTTTCGTGATGCTGTAATAAGTTTATTTATACATAAAGTATAGTTAGTTAAAATGGGTCGTAAAAAATTGAATATAACTGAAGGGGAGCGCCAAGAATGATTTGCCTAGTGGTCCCTCCCCCCCCCCCCCCACCTTCCAACGTTTTCTGGAAGAATCTGCTTACGTCATAGTCGTGATATTGTAGATTTCTCCAGTAACTTCCAAAAATATCCACATCATCACCAAATCCCCAAAATGGTCCCCAATTCGTCAAATTTGATCGCCAAAAATTATTCCAACTTGACTTTATCGCTAATATTTCACAGAAACGCCATTTAAAATTAAAATGTGAAGATGAAGACTTAAAATTTATTTATTTATTTATTTATTTGCCTGCTTATAATATATTGAAAGAAATGGAACTATACATAATACATGTAAATTACAGCTTTACAATTCGAGCAAAGAGTATGAAGAGTTGTACAGTTTGTACAATGGGAGTTGCTCCGACATTAGCCGGACAGGTGGTACCCTGCCTGATATCTATAAAATAAATAACAATAAGTAACTGATAACGGTAAGAGTGAATTAATGCAATTATTTCACATAATATATGTTTTTTTAAATAACCTATTGAAACGCCCATTTAAATTAAACTGTGTAAATTAAATAATCTCTCTCTTTTCAAAATACGAATTCGATATTCAAAAAATATATAGACATCAAGCAAAAATCCTTATATAATGCTTATAATCGAAAAAAGCTTTAATAAGTGCTTGAAATTATCTCCCTTTGTTTCTGTTTCGCCATAGCCCTAATATGATCAAAAACTACCACAGGACAAAACAAACCGAAACTCAATCTTCTATTCCAAGTTTACAACTGAATTAATAAAAACTGAGATAAATGGAATAAAATTCGATTTTCACGTACATACAGATGAGTGTATCCAAAATAGCATCGCAAATAGTATTATAAACAATTAAATTATTTTATCTGCAGACGAAACTTCTACTCACACATTGTTGATCTTTTATTAATTTAAGGAAGTCGAACGATTTTTAAAAAACATTATTTTAAAAACGGATACTTGTGTATAAATAATGTAAAATAATTACAAGAATATGAATATAAAATTGTGCTTAATAGAAATATAATATAATACTGTAATAAATATTGTTCTTTTCCTGAATCATTGTAAAGTTGCTTAAATATGTCCAATCGTTTTTATTCATTTTTACTCTATTACACAAACTATTCAAATAATATATATAACAGCCATAAATCTGAAACGTTTAGTTTTTAATGATTTTGTTGTGACATTTTCATTCCTTGTGATCAATTTATAGAACCATTTTTTTGATAAAATAGTCTCTCAAAAGTCACTTGAATACATAATAGAATAGTTTTATGTTATTGGTGGAAATCAACTGAAAAAATGCAGCAGAATCAAATAATTCTTAGGTTGCGATAATTTTACAAAGTCTTTCTGACACTTTTTATTACTCAGTTCTCTACTTCATGTACAGTCAATAACCAGTTTGAAGATCGTGGTTTTATCCCAGTTTCAGAAATGTTTTTTTTTTTAAATCCTTTTGGTAAAGGAATGTCACTGTCCCATTTATGCAAAGGATGTTGAAATTCAAAATATCAAAACTTCTTTGAGATAATATTTTTAAATTATACATTAAAACTTGTGGGCTTTTTAATTTGATGTTTTTCTTAAAAGATGAGAACGAAATATGGGGGAAATAAATATACATATTTTTAAAAAATTCAAACTCCACAACCGGATCTCGGCTTTTCTTTTCTTACAAATGAATTTTTTTGTAAAAAATTAAGTGTTCGAATAAAAACTTAATCAAAATCCTTTGGTTTGTTGTTAAATATTAAGGAACGCGAATATATTGATAATTGCCTCTCTCTCTCTTTCTCTCAAGTATTTAAATAATTCTCTAAATCAATTGTTCTGATATTTTTTAAATCTAGTAATTTTTCTGATCGCTTTCTCACTCTCTCTTTATCTGTCCGTCTCTCTCTCTCTTAATCTTCGTCTTTTTCTTTCCCTATCTCTCCTTGTCTCTCACCCTGTCTCTCTCTCTTTGTCTCTCACTCTGTCTTTCTCTCTCTGCCCCTCTCTATGTTTCTCTTTCTTTCTCTATTTCTCTTTCTCTCTCACCCCGAATTTCTCTCGCTCTCTTTTCTCTCACTCTCTCTCCCTTCAATACATATATGTGTACCACAGTCGTATAATTCTGACACATATCCAGTCATTCAAAGCTAATAGCAAACTTCTATAAATATTATATTAATAAGCCTTTTTGGCAATAACTACGGTTTTAGAAACAGAACTCTAAATTTGAAACCGCTTTTAAGTGACAAGAACGACATGTGAGCTGCACCCATTCTCACAACTTCACACTACATTAACGCAAGGACTTTGAGTCAAGCATTAGACCTTCTCCACGGTGGGTCTTCATGGTACTAAGACTCGGAATCATGACATAATGGTTACAAATCCGTGACCATGACCACTAGGCTACGGGTGCCACAAAGGCTGAGGCAATTCATTTCAGTTAGTTTTTAAAATATCTTCAAATGGCATTGTGTTGAAATTAGCTCAGAAAACCAGCTCATATATCATCTTCGTCACTTTAATTTACCAGAAGTTGGGCTCTCAGTGTTATATTTTACTTAGTATCTCGTTTTAAGTAATTGTTATCTTGTAATAACTTATTAAACAAAACTCGTGCAATGTTACCTATCCTAAGAAATTACAATTATCTTTTACGACATCTGAAAATGAATTAATCTATTATTGCCAGAATTTTCTATCAGGGCAATTTTGATAAAACAAAAAAAAAACACAAGGCTTTCGCTTGGTCAAAGGCTAGGAAATAGCTCGCAAAATCTCGATTGCTGATGTTTTGATCAAATCGTATGTTTTAATCTTGAATTTCACTAAAAAAAGATTAATTGAAAACGAGGGTCACAAATAAAGAATGGAGCCCTCAATCCAGTTTCTTTATATACTAAAGACCACTAAAAATGGTTTTATATAATAAGGAACAAGAAAGGGCAAAATAATTCGAATTGAAGAAGTTTGAATCGCGAGATACCAGCTTAGATTCCACCGTTTTTATATCTAGTTATAGCTTGTTATTGTATAATCTGCTGTGTTATTCGAAGTCGATATCAAGATAGATTTGATATAAACTCTTATATATATATGTAATGACTTCTTCTAGCACTCTTTAACTCTACTCCGTTAAATTACTTTCTAATTCTTTGGTACGGGACTGTTATAATCTTAATCGTAATCTAATTGATCGCGCGCATTTGCAACCAATCACGACTCCTGTTAGAAAAGAGTCGTACGACCTTCACCACCAGTATAAAAGCTCAGAGCAGTCGGTTGCTCTCTCTCTTTGTGCTTTGTCTGTTTGTCAACAACTCGTCTTCATTGCTGCTAAGTGTTGCTTCTGCTTTGTGTGTGTGTCTATAAATTATTCTAAATTATACTGCATTTAATATATTGGTGTTTATAAATAAAAGAAAAAGGAAACTAACCCTGAAGAAGTTTTCTATCAAGAAACAACCAACATAAATACCCCTCGGCAAATCTATATGTAAAGAACCAACACCGGCCATGGTACAAAATACTTCCCCAAAATCATCTCATATATATATGAGTTTGTGTATATCAAAATCCGTTTCTCAAAATGGATCTTGAATTCATGTGACTTTATTTCCTTGGAGAATACAGTTTGAGCTAGCTGCTAAGCCAGCAATTTAAAAGAAAGGAAAATGCTATGCTACAGTTAAATT
This sequence comes from Trichonephila clavata, assembly GCA_019973975.1. NCBI lineage: Eukaryota > Metazoa > Arthropoda > Arachnida > Araneae > Nephilidae > Trichonephila > Trichonephila clavata. The sequence goes on from BMAO01007879.1 coordinate 72,807, forward strand.
GAATGTCTTTGTAGATTGTGGGCATACGCGACGATGTGCTATTTTCTTAAAGTTGTCCTTGAAATATGTTTTTATACAATCTCATCAGCATATTGTTAATTCAATTCAAAAACATTTAACTCATTTCAAATGTATTAAAACTTTGTGCCAATTCTGAAATACTTACAATGAAAATCCCTTTATTTAATTATGTCTACTTAATACCTATTGGAGCTAAGGAACAAACTATAGGTAATAGAAATTGCCAATAGATCTGTGGTTTTTTAACTGTGATCCGCGGACCCCTGGTTTTCCGCAATGCCTTTTTAGGGGGTTCACGAAGGTCTCCCATTTAATGTTCAGATTTCACTCTTTTACCCAGACTCTGAAAGGACTCGTGGAAAAATTGAAAGATGTGACATCCTAGACAAGATCACTAAATTGTCCCTATGAAAAAATTACTAGAACACGTATTTCGATTAATAACATTAGTTCAGTTTTTTTTTTTATTATTGTTTGCAACTACCATAGCCATTACCAAAACGTAATTTTTTTTTAAATTGGATGCTTACTTTTTTTTAAGGAAAAAAATAAGTGTTAAAAAAGTCTGTCTTAAGATTATTAAAGAACTTTTAAATCATTCAGCCATGTGTTGAGAGTCAGGATGGAGTGTTCAAAATCTTGGAGATCCGCTGTATCAGGTGAATACTTAAAAAAGGATCGTGACGTTCGAAAGTTTAAGAACCACTGCAATAGATAAATCAGTCGTGGTAATCTTTATAAGGCCGAGATAAGTATACTTCCCACCAACTTTATTAATTTTTAAATATAGATAGAGAGTTATTTTGCAATTCCTACTATAAGAGAGAGAGTTCACACTCTCCCTGTATATATATTGTTCAAATTTTCAATCATTAATAAAATACTTTTTATTCATCCACACTCAAGTTGAAATACATTTTTTTAAACTTGTAGTGGATGACACTAGATGTTAATACAGTTTTTTCAAATATTAATTCATTAATTTAATTTAATTAACAAAAAAACTAGCCAACTAACTAACTAACAAAAATAAAAGTCAAACTCCATATATAAAAGGGAAAACCACTCGTTGTGTCCCTGTAGCGCAATGGCCTTCTAATCCAAAGGTCATGGGTTTGAATCCTACCTGGGATGGCCTAATTTCTGAGAATGTGATTTATGAATGAATTAATAGTAACAAACAAAAATAATCATCCAACACCATTTTTTGAACGCAGTGAGTGAATATTGACATCGCACTCTTCCGCTACACGAGGGCTTTTGGTGACAGACCTCGAAAATTTGAAACATGGTCAAGTGACGAGGACGACACCTGAGCAGGAACCTCCCTCTCCTAACCATCCCACCACTCCAACGGGAGGACGTTTGAGCTCTCGCCATATAACACGCATTGCTCCCCTACACGGCGGGTCTTCAGCAGCACTAGGCTCGAACTCATGATATGCCTTCCACGAGTCCGTTACCTTGGCCACAAGGCTAACGTGGCTACTTTTCGAATGGAAAATTGCAAGTGAGTGAATATTAACGTCCCACTGATCAGCTACACGAGGGCTTTTGGGGACGGTCCGCGTAATTTTGAACCATGGTCAAGTGACGCGGACGACACCTGGGAAAATTCCAAGAAAAATCGCTTTCTATTTTGCCACTTAATATTGTGATTCTGTCATATGTATATACATATTTTTATTAATTGTAATTATTAAATAAAAAGTAACTAAAATAAAAATGTTCTTTGTTTACCAAAGTAGGAATTGACTTTAAAAAATTCTTTATTACTTTTTCACTACCTATGGTTTGTGTTGCTAGCACTTGGGCTAGCACGACAGATTCTCTTTTTCAAGAGAATTACAGATTTCTAGATTTTCAAGTCGTAAATGTAAAGATTGACCTGTAAGATTCCAGAAAACTATTTCAGTTGGCGTATGATTAAAACTAATATTGGTTGCCAAATGCCAACTTTATAAAAAAAAAACATATAGATATTGCTGCTCGTGCTCTACTAAAGCATATGAGAAAAGAACAAGATGCGTTCGCGTGGCTTTCAATATGTTGAACCCTGATTTTTTTGAAATTTCAAGTAACGTTTTATAAATAAATTCTTTAATTTTTTAATTCAAAATGTATCAAATTTATAATTTCTTTTGTAGATATTAGCATTTACAAATTATAATTTTAAAATATCGTACAATGCGATATAAAAAGAAATACTAAACATACGAATATAAGATTCCCTAGCTTTGAATATAGCTCCTAACTGATGGTGAGAAACATACACTTTCTACCAAAAAAAATTGTCTAAAAAATCAAAATAACTTTAGGTAAATAAGCCGGAAGATTTATTTTTTATAAATCAATCTCAATCCCAAAAAAATATTTTAATATTTTCTCTATAAAGAATTTAATGGATAAGACTCTACCTAACTCTTTAAGCTTCAATGTCGAAAAGAGGATATTGATATTTAATTGGATTTAGAGTGTAGAAGAGATTACTTTTTTTTATTCCACTACACTTACATTACGCATGAATAGTAATCGTGATAATAAAAACTGAGACATGACCCAGAAAACTTCCAAATACCACATCAATTTTGATGTATGAACCACTTTATTGAAATTCCATCAATTCTTATCAAAGCTTACAGGAGCATGGGTTACGTCAGACAGTGATGATGTTATCGAGGGAAACTGATCTTCTGTTATTTAAATGTGCGTTATTGTTCTGATATATTCTCTGAAACATGTTATCTCTCCACTCTTCGTTTTGTTCGGGAGCGTTATTTTCCAGAGCGATGACGTCTCTCGTGTTCATAACACCTCCGTTGGCCACAGGTCTCTCAATACGGATAACGCCACCTGGTATAAGATAAGTGAAACTGTAATAAACCTACATTTACAGAAACACTTCAGTGTTAATATAACATTTTGAGGAAATGATGTTATTTAGAGACGTTAAATTATGTCCTATATGACATTAAGGTGATACTTATATAAATTTTTAACAATATTCGAGATTTTCATGTTGCATTTTTAGATTCAAGTTTCGGTAATTTAACACTAGAATTCATTTGATCTTCTCTTCCGTTGGTTTTTTCATATTTTTCATGATAAGTTTAAACTCATTTTTGTCTCTTTTCAGTATGCAAACAAGATTTTTTTAAAAACTTTAAGAACAACTTAAAATAATAAATAACTTTATAATGTTTCTTACGTAGTACTCTTAAAAATTCCTATTTTAAAGTAACAAAAGGTGTTAAATATAAATAAGTAAAACACAGAATAAAACAATACAAATTAAGGCATACGTTAACTGAAATGTATTTTGAAAAAATATGTGTAAATGAATTTGTTATAACTCCGGACAGGGTCTTACTTCAGAATTTTTTTTTATTTATTTTCGTTTAGTTTTAATACGTAATGTACATTTTATTTCAAATTTATTGTGGCTACATCAATTTAAATGAAGAAACAAAATTTAAAATAATCCCCCTTTTTTTAATTAAGAAAAAGTATTGAACGTTTCATGTTATTTTTATTTCACCTAAGGATGCGTAATTCAACAAATATATTCCAAAATAATTACTGAAATATCCATGCTAATATGATAGAATTAAAATTAATTTTGAAATTCTAATTCTATAGCTATTGTATGAAACATTGCAAAATTTTGCATAGCATTTAATTTTTATTACAATTTTGTACTTATTTTATAAATAAATAACACTAAATCAGCTAATCAATCTACTGTGTGTTTAATTTAAACATCCCCAATAAACAAAATCTTGCAGAAAAAACTAGTGAGAAGATTGCCACCAAATTTGGTAATCAGGGCTATATGATGCTGAGGAAACTTCAAAAATAAAGCTCAAAATATTTTCTAGATCAGTGCTTTCTAACCCTTTTATCGCGGCGGACAGGTCAGCGTTTAAAAATTTTACTGGGGCCCACTGAGAAGGGGGGGGGGGGTCAATTGTTTATATTTTAGATTATTTTGATTTCATTATTTTAATTTATTTGTATTTAAATATGCCTTCAGAATGAAATTTAATTACACCAAAAAATGAATGTAAAGTTATTTAAGGAATCCGAACTTGTGACTACTTTTTTTTAAAAAATTGGAGACATGGGATTTTTGTTGTTGTTGTTAGATTTGTTTATTATATTTTAAGAAAAATATGCTAAAATTAAGAAGAAAAAAATTATTATATCTAAAATAGGTAAAAATTTACAAAAAATAACATAAACGGGGCCCATTCTGAACCAAAAGGCTTATGAACAAATTTTCGAATTTTAAATTTTGATGTGTTGCTATGTTATTCATTTTTAAATGACCTTCAGGATAAGAGATAGTTTCATTTTCACAAAAATTAGAACACTTTATCTTAGTTATATGAAATTGCTTAGTAAAAAAACAGTGATTTTATTAACATAATGGACAGTACATTTTATAATAAAACAGTGATTGATAAATCTGAATATTAAAACATTTCTACTATTATACAAAACATACACAATTAATTATTTTGGAAACTTTTTTAGCAATCCCTGGCCCGTTTGAGCATCTTCAAAAAAACACATTTCGAGTAAAACGTGTTTTAAAGTATGACTTCTTGCTTAAAGTAATGGCATCTGCTTTTACTAAAACACTTGTATTTTTGTTCTAGTGAACGGAAAATAATAAACTTGATATTTTTATAAAGCTAAAAAAATGGCCTATAAAATAAAACCATAAAAAAATGTCAATTTTTGACCAAATTCACAATTTTAGAGTAGTCGGATACCTTAACATGGAATGTAATGGGATTTCCTTAAGAGAAGTCGCGCAAACCTGTGAAAAATACCTCACAATAAATAAAATGGAAATGATTAAATGTTTCTTGTGCGGCCTGGTATTACGGACCGGCACCGATTCGAGGTTGGTAACTACTGCACTAGATAGCCCTTTGTAAGAAAAAAATGACTAATTTAACAATGGAAAGGATATGCATGGAATGCATAAACCATTTAACATTCGTTCATGGATTTTTAATCACCATGTCATCGAAAAAATTAAATAAAGGTAGGAAAATTTATAACACTGCGTCTGGGTTGAATGGAATTGAGTGTTTATTAACGTCGCACTGTAAAAACAACACGAAGATTATTGGAGATGGATCTCGTAATTTTGAGCCACGGTCAACGAGGGCGACACCTGCGCTGGCACCTCCCCCCCCCTCCTCCTCACCAAACATTTTGAAAAGAAAAACAATTCAATTGGCAGAAACAAGTACAGATCATGACCAATTGTTACAAGTAGAACAGTAGTTAATCTTTTGTTCTGGTACTTTCTACGACGTACATTCTGCAAGCAGCGAAATTCAACGGCAATTAAATAAAACCCTTGCTCTCGTAGAACAGTTTTACCCTTTCAAATGACATCATCAACATTATCACCAGAAACATCGAAATAAAACTTGAATATAGTACTTACATAGAAGTTTTATTGTTCACTGACCTATTTTGCTTCTTCCTTGCTTGTATACACACTTCAAAAAGTTTTTTCAAGAACTGATGGGCATGCTATGTTTTTAGCGGTTTTGCAATTTACTCTTTATAAATATTGATCTGTATTTTCATATTTTTATACATTCCTTTTGAGTCACTTCCTTCATAAGATTTACAGTATTTTTTTTTGTAAAACACCATATAGTTGACATTTTTAATTATTTTTGTTTGAAAATTCCTTGAGCACATCTCTTTTGTTTAGTCAATATACCAAATGTTGTTAATCTCTTTTTTTTGCCGCATTTTGCGGCTTGTGTGAGAAGCTTGATTATAAAAACCATGTATAACCAATGAATAATTCAAATATTGTCCATATTAATCGTTATCTACCTAAAATTTGTTGCTAGTTCTACATAAATACAATTCGATTGAATACATCCACAAATTTAGAGCCTTAGTGTCGATATCTATAGATATCTTGGACAGAATAAAGCTCAATCAGAGCAATTTTTTCTGTCTGAAAAATAAGAAATGATCTAAGCTTTTTAAAAGTCAATTTCATTCGTAAATTAGATTTGGCTTTTAATTGATTTTCTACGAATTTTTGTGCTTTTCAAAGATTTGCATATTTTTTTTTTCAGTTGATCGCCATTACTGCATCTGAACATTGTCGTGAAAAAAACATTTCGCATTTTGTACAACCATATAAGTAAAAATTTCTCTATAGAAAATAGCATATTTTAAACTTTTTACCCCATTTTGAATGGCATTAAGTGCGTTCCATTCGTCTGCGTGAAGCGAAATTTCGGGCAAATAATTTCATTGGGGCTTTTTTGCGAAATAAACAACTTTTCCAACAAAAATTGATGAACTGATCCACAATTATCAAAAAAGATTAAACTTTTTAAAAAACAGTTTTTGTCATTTCCTTTCCCCCATCATGTTTTCTGAACACATTTCGTGGCCGTGTTAGCCTAGTGATTATGGTCACGAACTCGCGGTCCGAGTATCACGTGTTCGAAACCTGGTGCCAGAGAAAATCTGCCTTGTTGAGGGGCCGATGCACGGTAAATCTGTAGAGACGACTAAATGTCCTCCCACTGGTATAGTGTGATACTTATTAAAAGAGTTGACAGTCCAGGTGTCGTCAGCATCACTTGAGAAGAGTTCAAAATTACAAGGCATGTCGTCAATAGCCTTCGTGTTGCCTTATTGTGTGACATTAATAAGTCTCTCTCTCTCTCTCTTTCTCTCCCTCTCTTTCTCTCGAAGTCATTTTCTTCAGAAAAAAAATTACGATTTCAACTTTTTGATTTTGTTTTTAAGAACTTGTATAGTCGTTTTTGAGTACCCTGAAAAAGAATTTCTTTATTCATCCTTGTTAACCTTATTCCGTCTCGTTACTGTCAAAATGATGGGATGAGATTTTGCTATTTCTTGGTCCCGTAATTTATTTCCAGGCTGGAAAGTTCTTATGTTCTGTACCAAAAGTCCATTTCTTATAACGGGGAAAGAAATTGTTTCCTATTATTAACGTGTATCCGATGTCAGTACCAGATTATTTATCTTGCAATTAACTAATGGTTTATTTTCAGGTAGTTTATTTTAAACAAAACTTGTTTTTGTGCAATTTTCTTGATAAAAAAAATTTTTTTTACTGTTTTCTGAAAATTTATGTGATTGTTAAGAGGTTAATAATCTGAAACGAACTATTTGTTTTTCAGAGATTAAATGATCAAATATGCGTAGTAGGATTCAAAAGTTCCCGTACTGAGTCTATAACGGGAAAAATTTGGGCAGTAGAGTGACAATGATAACGCGTTTCTGTGTTACTGCATTCTCCCATTTTTCATAAAGCTGTTTGTTCTTAATAATGGGGTCGGTGGCTCGCCACAGTATCGTATTTTGTAGGTGGATACATTTAGTACCCTGCGATTGAAAGAAATGGCGTTTGTTGAGCAGAGAATGAATATCCAATTTTGTGTGTTTAGGAATGAGTTATACGGAGATTTACGAAATGTTAAAGCATGTGTACGGTAGTGATGCATTATTGGTAAAGCAAGTTTTGGAGTGACTTCGACGTCTCAGAGAATGCAAGGAACGTGTGGAAGACGACGGACCTTCTGGACGTCGGCAGACTTCCCGCACCTCTGAGAACATCGAAAATTTTTCTACGGCGGTACGTAAAAAGAAGCTTCAAACAATAGCGCAAATAGCACAGAATCAGTAAGAATATCCAAGGTTACATATCAATAGGTACTGACTAAGGATCTTTACATGCACAGGATATGTCAACACATCGTTCTCGGCTTGTTAAATGAAGACCAATAGGCAATTCGAATAGAAATGACGGGAAGCTTAATTTCGGCTGTTGACAAAGATCATTCTCTATTTGGCAGAATTGTTTCGAGAAATGATAGATCGCAGGTTAGATTTAAAAAAAACATGAGAGCATCAGCAGCTTAGAAATCACTACAATCTCCAGGCAAGAGAAAATTCCACCAGGATCACTCTAAATGGAAGGTCACGCTATCCAGGGCATTTTGCATCTGTAATTTATCCCTAAAAAGCGCACGGCAAACAAAGAACTCTATGTAGACATCCTGTGTCGTTTATGTGTTCCAAGAGAAACGCGTATTTATGATCCGAAAGAAAACCCCAAAAATGTGGGCTAAACAATCATGGGTGTTTTGCATGATAACGCTCCTGCACACTGATCGCTCCTCGTCCCTGACTTTCTACTGATACCAAAAACAACTATTTTGCCACATCCTCCTTACTCCCCTGATTTCGTCCCTGTCAATTCAGCCTATTTTCAAAGCCGGCACGTAGCTTGTAGGACTGACGATTTTAATCTGCATATGAAGTTAAAAGAGCATCACAGGATGAATTAAAGGACATAGCAAAAATTGGATTCCGTAAATGCTTCGATAATCTTTACAAGTGATGGCAAAAGTAAGTTGTTGCTCAAGGGTCTTATTTCGAAAGAAAGTGTATTTCAGCAATTTAATTAGATTTTTTTTACGTTATAGACTCAGTCTGTGGAAACTTTTGAACCCTACCTCTTATTAATTCTGAAATAAATATATGGCTGACAATTTCTTACCATCTCTCAACCATGAGCCTCTGTTGTTAATTCGTTCGGGTTCTTCTGGAGTGGGAATGGTTAAGTTGTTTCTCATTTTTCTCCTTCCTCCACTTCCTGTATATCGTCTGCGCATAGGATCCCATCGTGGAACTGTGGGGACGGGTTGGGGAGTGGGTCGAAGCCAATGTGCTTCTTTGTCAGTGAATTTCAAAGCTGTGTTCATCTGCGTTGTATTAGAACAAAAACATGAGATAATAATACTTAAAATTACATTAGACAGTGTCTTCAAAATCATCTTTAATATCGTTCTCAAAAAAACTAAACTGACCACAAAAATGAATAGAGCACTTTTAATGGACAATAACTTTGAACCAATAGTGAAACATTAACTAAATATATGATAAAATATAATACACAAACTAAAAAATAATGATAAATGATCTTGTTCCATTCGGTGTTTAAAACTTCAAAAATCAAATCAAATTGAATTGAAAAATCGTACAGTTTTAAAGATTAGAAAGCTTTCAGTAAATAATAAAAGTTTAAAAATCACCTATTAAAAAATTAAAAATATATGAATAATTAATTATATCATCACACGAGCTCCTTTCATTAAACTGATCATTTTTCTCTAACCTGAAAAATTTGCGAATCTTTTCTTATTATTATGTTGTCAAGCTAAGACATGACAAAGTATACGTATTATTGCACCCTAGTATTAAATTAACTTTTCTAT